>CM076569.1:224015960-224147395 GCA_034641835.2 Pinus albicaulis | reverse complement strand
CCAGAGATAAACTCACCACCATTGTCGCTCCTAAGAGCCTTCACATGCTTCCCTGATTCCTTCTCAACCAGTGCCTTAAACTCACAAAACTTTGAGTATGTCTTGCTCTTCTTCTGCATGAAGAATATCCAGCACTTCCGAGAATAATCATCAACAAAGATCACATAGTACCTGTGCTTTGCTGTCGAAGCTACTGAGAAAGGTCCACACACGTCTGTGTGAATTCTCTCAAGGATCGTCGTGGCGCGACTATCCTTCTCGTGAAAGGTGGCTTTCACAAATTTTCCCAAAGTACACCCCTTGCACTGATCTGACTGCGCAAGAGTGCCCTTAGGAAGCCCAGTAGAAATCTGCTGCAGTATCTTCAAAGCTCCATGGTGAAGGTGGCCCAATCTCCGGTGCCACAGCTCGCCATCATCCTGACTCACCACTCCTTCTGCCTTGCATGCCATTGCTGCACAGCCATCTACTTGCAATTGATAAAGGTTCTTGACTCGAACCCCTATCTTCCGGGTTTCTCCAGTTGTCTTACTGCGCAGGAAAGCCTTTCCTTTGCTGAAGACAACATCATATCCCTTGTCTTCCAACATCGCCACAAAGATAAGATTCTTCTTCAATCCTGGAACATGCATCACTTCCTTCAATACGAGGGGTTTACCAGACTCCCTCTCAAAGGAAATGGTACCGATACCGGTCGCACTGTATCTACCATCATCGCCCATCTCGATGTGCACTCCAAGATCTTTCTCATCCAGATCAGAAAAAAAATCTCGATCTCCTGTCATGTGAAAAGACACACCACTGTCCAAGAACCATATTGATCCCATCACACTTGAGACGAAGCATGTGATCAGCAAAAAATACAGCTCAAACTGTGAGGCTAAGGCCTCTCCCGCTGCAGATCCAGCAGCCTGCTTATTTTTATTCCTCTGCGGAAAATTTGTGGCATAATGTCCGTGTTGGTGACAGTGAAAGCACTTCACCTTGGACATGTCCTGCTTCTTTCCTTTCGCACCAGAATGAGAAGCTTTCTTGCTCTTCCCCTTCTTTGATTTGGCAACCAAAGCGCAATTTTCTTCATCAGATGCCTTTGATGAAGATCCATCGCTGGTACTCCGCCTTATCTTCTCTTGCACAAGATCCGATCAAAGTCGCTCCCATCCTGGCAATTTATCCCGACCATTGACAGAGTCCTGATAGTAATTCCAACTCTTCAGAAGACCAAGGAGAGCCAAGCTCACCAATTCCTTATCATCTACAGTCACCCCCACACTTCCCAGCTCATCCCTGCATTGGATGAACTTCGTGAGGTACTTGGGCATACTGTCGCCTTTCTCCATCTTTATGTGTCTGAGTTTATCCTTGAGCGCCAACTTCCTCTGGTCACTCTTGCTTTGGAATAAATATGTCAATGCTTTCCACATCAAGTATGGAGAAGCTTTTCCATGTAGGTTGGATACAATGTGATCCTTCACGCCCTCCAATAGAATCCTTCGACACTTCGCTGTCTTCTTTTTCCAAGCCTCAACTTGAGCAGCATCAGTAGGCTTTGGGAATTCAGCATCTATGAACTCCTTCAACCCGTTGTCATCTAACACCGCCTCCATCCTGTCTCTCCATGCAATATAATCTGAGCTTCCCTCAAGGGCATACTCCAATCGCAATCCATTGAAAGACATTTTGACTTCGACACCAAGAAAACACTGCTGCAAATTCGAATTCCACCAGCTCAAAACTCAACCGCTTCTGATCTGTGAGAAAAAAGTATTTCTAGCACAGAGATCAACTGTAGGGGCATTTACTGGATATATCACCTTTCAAAAGAAAGGATGGATCCGAGCTACAAGCCCACTTCTGAGACCCTCTCACGAAATAAATTGTAATCCTTTGTAATAGATCCAGATGATCGATTTCGCTCTGATACCATGTAGAAATTTGAATAATAGTTGAATTATTCACCGATATTATCCTGATTACACACTATTTAAGATTCATTCATAATACATAACCTCTTCTACAATTGATCATCAATATGCGGAAATAGAAGCAGTCACATGCGCACATTAAAACATAATCAAGCACACATATAACACAGTATGTAATGGGGAAAGCTTACAGCTGAAAACCCCTAACTATCTGTATATTATAATGACAGATAACATGTAACAATACATAGCACAAATCTCTCACAGCTCTCAGCACTATCTCACATGCTACACCCAAACTAGCTCAGATATAGAACAAGTCACAAGTTCAAATCTCTTCACCTGCTCTGCTGCCTACTGCGCAATCCAAGATGAGTAATGATGAGATCCAAGTTCGAATCCCACTAGCTTCAACTGCGCAATCCTCATTGGCAATCTCAATCGATGTGTGTGCAAATCTCATGCACAACCATGGTCACAACTGATAGTCACACTCACCCTTTCACCCACCTCTAACACTGGTCTCCACTGAACTGTCCATGCATTGCAGTTAACTGATGTGTTCTTTAGTTGATTTATGAGTTAATAATTAGTTAATTAATTAATAATTAATTCACACCACTCATCACTAGTGTATTTATCAGTTAGACTAAATACAACTAGTTCAACTAAGTTAAACCGAACACAACTCCATCAACTGTCTCATCAACTCCACCAAACTCTGCCACATGAGTTCTAACTGAGTCAACCATGCAATAGCTCAACTAAACCCTAGGAATAGTGTAATTCCTTCTGTTAGCTGCATGTGCCACATCCGTAGCTCGAACTGAAGTGCTGCAAGAGGATAAGATAATGTTTAGAGTCCAAATATTATTAAGGGCTAATAATATTTGACTGTTCTATTTTTAGACTGGCAGTCTAAAAATAGACTTCGCCCATTGTCTAAAAATAGAGGTCCATATATTTTTACCAACTTGACCAACCATCCACAAATAGCATCCTGCAACTCATAGACCATGATCCATATGTCTAAAAATAGACAGTCTAAAAATAGACTTTGCGCCAAAAATAGCCTACGGGCCCACTTAGTGAAGGTGATTTCTTTTCACTAAGCTCCATCATCTTGTTGCATTTTCAACACCCCACAGGGTACCTCATATGAATGGTTCAACTTCTAGTTACTATTCAATTATATATGTTATAGAAATTCATAATTCCTATATTTTAGCAGTAGGTGGAGATGCTTCGTGTATCCTGTTCCACATATATTGCAGACAGTAATCACAATATTTCACTATAATTATGAATACAAGTTGTATTGATATTCCTATTTGCAGTAAACCTTTCTAAAATATTTTCTTGTAATTGTATTTGCATAATTGTTTTCTTTAAGAAATTCATATATATATATATATATATATATATATATATATATATATATAAACTCAATCTTAATCAATCTTCATACAATTTATCCTGTTAAATTATTCTAACACAGGTTTTAATTCAAATCTCCTTACGCTATAGTAATTAACAGTAGCTTTGCATATTTCCTACTTATGTAAAGAAAACATAAACCATAACTCTAAGATACATCAGTACTGAATTATGATTGAATTCATTCTGAAGTCTGATGGTCCTCCCAACCCTGAGCGAGGCAATTACGTCCTTTGCTCCCCCCTTGCTCCTCACCAAGGTTTAGGTGCTGCAATGAGATAGGAATTTATACCTTAGGAATAAATCCAACCTCTTCCTCTTCCGGGTATTAGCTGATCTCCACTGGTTTCCCTACTAGCTCTCGATTACTCATGGCAACCACTTCTTGCTTCACCCTTCATAATTTTTGCACAGAACCCCATTCCTTCCCATGATTTTCCCATAAATCATTTTTTGGAATGGTAATTGTCATAATTGTCTCCACCTTTTTACCGTGGTATCTTGGAATCATTTACCAATAAGTTACTTCTCTTTTTATTTATTCAAAGAAAATTATTCATTAAATCCCTCTGAAAATACCAAAGTTAATTTATTCAAATACTATTAACGAATACTCCTATTCATTACTCATTCAAAGTATATAATGGCAAGTATTTAAATCCATAGTCAAATTAAACAGGGTGTTACATCTTCACCCGCTAAAGAAAACACCTTCCTTGGTGTTATTTAATAAAAAAAGAATAGCTCTAGATAGGCTTGTTGAATAATATGTTCATCCTCCCAAGTAGCCTCCTTCGAGCCAAAGTGCTTCCACTACACTTTAACTTGGGGGATGACTCACCTTCAGAGTGTTTTTTCTCTCTGATCTAGAATATGTTGCGGTTCTACCAGGAATTCGCAGTCCGATTCTACCTGCATACCATAGTGATTATAATTAGTTTAAATCAGAAATTTTATTTTTGACACAATTGTAATAAGTTGTTAACTTACATTTATACCCTGCCAATGTATCACATGTTTGGGGTCATGTAAATAGCATTTTAGTAATGACACATGAAACATGTTATGTACCAATATATTTCTTGGTAGAGCCAATCAGTAGGCCACTGGTCCTATCCTTTCCAAAAATTCGAATCGTCCACAATATCTAGGGGCCAACTTGGCACAAGTGTTCCATCCTAGTGTTCTTTTCTTCGGTTTTATCCTCACATAAAAATTATCCCCTATCACAAATTCCCAGAAATTTCTTCTCTTATTTTCATACACATTTTTCTGGTCTTGAGTAGCCTCCAAGTTCTGCCTGATTTTCTTTACCTCTCGCTCCATTTCCTCTAGCATATCCAGCCCAAGCATCATCCTATTTTTTGGGCTACTCTAGTTCATAGAAGTCTGCCATTGTCTTCCGTACAATGCCTCAAAGGGGCTCATATTAAGGGATTCTTGACATTCGTTGTTGTAAGAAAACACGACCAAATTTAGATACTCCTCCCAATTCGTTGGTTGTTGCATTACATACATGCGCATCATGTCCTCCAAAATTTGATTCACCCTTTCCTTTTTCCCATTTGCTTGCGGATGATAAGAAGTACTAAATTTTATTTGTCTCCCCAAGAAACTAAATAGCATATTTTAGAATGCCAAAGTAAATTTCACATCACGATCTGAAATAACAACTCGGGGAATACCATGAAATCTAAAAGTTTATTTCATTAAGATATTAGAAATTTCTACCGTCTTGTAAGTGGACTGGATGGGAGTAAAATGTGCCACCTTATTGAGTCTATAAACTACCACCATAATCAAATCATTATGCCTTTTCTTCTTTGGTAGCCCACTGATGAAGTCAAGGGAGATGGCCTCCCACTTCCATTCTGGTACTGGGATAGGCTGAAGCAATGCTGCAGGATTTTGATGTTCAATCTTAATTTTTTTACATTCTAAACACTTGTTCAAATACTCCGCAATGTCCTTCCGCATTCCAGCCCAGGAATAATCCTTTCTATTTGCAATTAACATTTTTTGATATCCTGGATGTCCTGCATAGGAACTCTTGTGATATTAATCCAAAATAATTATTTTTATATTTTTTAGATTTGGAATATATATTCTTTTATGCTTGACCAAGAACTTCTTATCATTGAGTTAAAATTTTGACTACTTCCTTTGCTCTTTGTCTAATTTTTCCTGCTGCCATAATAACTAGTATTCAGGGTCCTTGCTAGCTGCTTCTAATATCTTTTATTGGAATTTGAATTCAATTTGATTAAAGTAGGGTTCGTATATGCCATATAGTTTCCTTCTTAATGAATCAGCCACCCGGTTCTCTTTACCATTCACATGCCGCATGTCAAAATCGAATTCACTTAGGAAAGCATTCCACCTAGCTTGGCGTGCATTGAGATCAACTTGATTAAAATATTTAGTTAGACTACTGTGGTCAGTTCTTAGAACGACCCATTTTCCTAAGAGGTAATGCCTCCATATCCGTAAGGAATGTACCATTGCAGTTAGTTCCAAATCATAGGTTGAATACCTCTGCTCATGTTCCTTCACCTTTCTATATTCATATGTTATGACTCTTCCCTCTCGAGTCAAGACTTCTCCTACACCCTCCTTACAAGCATTGGTATAGACCTCTAACTCTTTACTTGGGTCTGCTACTCTCAGAATAGGAGCAGTAGTTAACAACTCCTTTCACTGTAAGGAGGTAATGGGAAAGGCTATTTTAGAGAATTCATTGATAAATCACAGATAATAGCCAGCCAAACCCATAAATGAACGTATGTCTGCTACGTTCTTTGGGACCCTCCATTCCATGATTGCCTTTATCTTTTATGGGTCCACAACAATCCCTTCAGCAGAAATCACGTGTCCCAAATAATGAATCTGTTCTTTAAATAAGTCACACTTACTAAAATTAGCATAGAGATGATGTTCCCTTAACATTTTCAGCACAACGCACAGATGCTCCTTATGCTCTTCGATATTCTTGGAGAATATTAATATGTCATCAATAAAAATAAAAATGAATTTATCCAAGTATGGGTGAAAAATTCCATGCATTAAGCTCATAAAGGTGGCTGGTGGGTTGGTTAAATTCATTCTAGCCATACCGGGTATGGAATTTTTTTTTTCTTATATCCTCGTCTCTGATCAGGATCTAATGGTAACCTCACCTTAAGTTAATCTTGGAAAACATTGTAGCTCCTTTGACTTGGTTGAACAAGTCATCTATGCGCTGTAGTGGGTATTTATTTTTAACAGTCAACTTATTGAGTTGTCGGTAGTCCATATACATGCGCATAGTGCCATCTTTCTTTCTCATGAATAGCACTAGTGCTCCCCATGGGGACACACTTGGCCGAATGTAGCCTTTATCCATCAAATCTTGTTTTTGTGTAGGTAAATCCCCTCTGCAGATGGAGGAAATCCCTCTAGCCCTAGGGTAGGTCTAGCAGCAAAATGACATGTTAATGTGTTGATTCCTAGTTAATGAATGAAATGAGTTGGGATAGATTGTCCTACCTGTGATCCAATGCGATTGTTGTAGCTGCAACAACGGTCTCCCAATCCTTTTCCCAACATGTTGCTATCCTTCAGCAATGGTACTCAAGTGACTGCAAAAATATCAAAGGACGAAAAAAGCATACATGACAATAATTTCATTCATAAATAGCTAATCATTCAAGGAAGATTAAACTTATTGTGTAAGAAAAATCACATCAACACAATATGGGAACCAAAACATTAGTCATGTATATATTAAGAGAAAGAAAGAGATTACAACCGGAGCCTTGACATCGCAGCCTCCTTCAGCGGGTCCAATCAAAACACGTCTTGATCATTCGTCAGGTAATTTGGACATGGTGAAGAAACAAGCCTAAGGTCTCCCTTAACAAGGGTCTCTCTCTCTACTCTATCTCATACCAGCTATATCAGACTGTTTCAGCAAAATATTCAGCAATTCATATTTAGCTAGCTACATCTATGTGAGAGAGGTGTATTTATAGAAGGAGAGGAGGAGGTTGGGATCCCTTAAATGGTGGAAGGGAGGCCTTATCCTTTGGGAGGTTGCACCAAAAGGAGGAAACAAGAAGCCAAAGGAAGGTGCTCATCGTTGTGCAGTCGAACAACCCAAGCTGACTCGCTCATGGAGTAGTTAGCTTGGAAACATCGCTTCTATATTTAAAAACCTTCCAAAAATAGCTCAGTGCCGCCATCTCACTAGGACATAGTGGCAATGAGTGTGGGGCCCAGTGTTAATTCCCTTTATTGGCACGAGGCCATAACATCCTTCCAGTGGAAACCCAAAATCATGTGTTTTTCATGGTTTGTTCTAGGAAACGTTAACAGAGGAAATGTTCTCCTCATGGCAAGGGATGAAATGACACTTTTTTCAAGGCATGACACTTCATATAATTCATAGAAAATGTCCTCCAATTTTCGGGATGGGGATTGCAGGGACGGTGACAAAATGTTGTGTAACGTTTACCCTAAAAAGGGGTAAACTTATAGTGGGTAGATATCGTTTCATAGCCATTTAACGAGTTCAAAACGACAAGAGTCTCGACAATATTTTCAATTTTCAAGAGTCGGAAAAGAGCTGAAAGATGACTCCAACAGTAAATTTTTTGTGTTTTTACCAATTGTGAAAAAGTATAAATTACAACTCATTACTTCATCGTCGTTATGTTGAAAACATGTCATTGCACAAGAGACGCATGTAAAACCCATTTCTCGAAATAACCTAGTGAGATAATAAAAAATGAAATCTAATTAGGGTTCTAAAAAGTTATAAAATGCCAAATATGGAAAAAAATAAATTACTTTTCACTTTTACCTCTTGTGAGAAAATTGTTACCCTTTTTCACTGCAATTTTACAGTGTCGACAGTGCACAATCTGGAAGACCAATCTCAAATCCGTTAGTTCCAGGTATGAGCTAACATCCTCCCCTGAATTTTGATTGTACTTTCATTACTTGCAACCCCACATTTGTAAATATAGGGGTAATTTTCAAAAACTAGGGCGCGGAAATTGGTCACAAACCTGTGCCAATCGTCCTAAAATTTGAACTAGGGCACGCCAATTGGCGTGAGTATTTCAAAAACAGTTGCACCAACCACGACAGTAAATTTTAGCATGTAACTGTAGACAAGGAGGCCAAAATTAATGATTCAAAAGCTTTGCATTTCTAAAATGACAGTCATATGAATGCTTTTGTAGGTGTGAAATGACAAAATCGTGATCGAATGGAAAGAACGAGAACACTGTAAAGAAGATGAGGAAGCCATGAGAAATAACATATGTATAGAAGCTATATGATATTGTGAGATCAATAAATTCTTTACAACACCATGTCACAGAGATCAATTGGAGCTGTTGTAGTACTTGATCAGTGTCTAGGATGTTGATCAGGAAAAAATCATTATTCATGACAACGAACTTGAGATTGAAGCCTCAGATGTTTATTTCATAACTGGCTTATCATGGAGGGTGGCAGTACCAATCATGACCAACACCCAGTCCTCAATTTAGAACATGAGTATGGTTATTGACAGGGTGTGCCCAGGGGCAAGGAAAGGAATGGGAAGCGGAAAAGTGGACATCCAAACAATTCCAAATTTTTCACTAAAGGTAGTGTTGTACACCATAACACAAGCTATAGGATCGTAGGCACCACACGAGGGAACAAAGACATAGCTATTCCTTGCTGTATATTGCATGGCACCGACCCTCTACATCTAGGCAGAGGCAATGACAATCAACATGAAGCGTCAACTGACAAAGTTCAAGAAAACCAAGATGAAGTAGTTTGGTTACAGGTCCATTCTAGTATCATTCATCTTGGTACGACTACAAATATTTCAGTGTCACGAGGTGATATTTTCAACACCACCAACCTAGGAGCCACGGATGGCCCATTAAGCAGCTCTAATGCCAAGGTCAAGGGGCAGTCAACAGATGTCCTGGAGACTAGAGTTCTTTGAGTGGCTCCGCCAACAATTGATTGTCATGGAGGATTGGCGCTACTCTGGAACAGATTTTACCAGTGATGCAAATATCCCACTCCTATAAGGAGAGAATTGGGATGAAGTGTTGGGTAAGACTCATTTTTATTTTTGATGAGTATTATGATATCTTTTGTTATGCATGTTCTGACATTAATCCATGCAATTGTAGATGTTGGCCCAAAGAGACCTGTAGCTATGTCCCCGATAGTGAGCTGGATTCGTCCCAATTTTGATGCAGCCCCTCATGGTAAGGGAGGCGAGGAGGAGGAAATAATACACAACTTGGAGGGGATCTCCCATGGGATCCTGGACTATGAGCGATTCGATGGTGTTCCTCTTGCATACTAGAGACACATTGCGGGGGTGTCAAATCGTGTCCACCTCTTGCAAAGGCGGCTTGTATGGGCCGTGACGTGTTATCATGAGCATCAACTGAGTAGACACCGAGGTTTTATTTCCATATATTTTTTGAGAGACATGATGTCTCAGGATGTAACCGAAACTTACATATTTTTTGAACTTATGATGCACATGGATGAAACATTCGATATATATATATATATATATATATATATAAATCTACTTTCCTATATGGATCTTGTCATGTTATGATGATTTTTTTTTACAAATTAAACAAATGTCCATCTAATACAATGTTAGCTACTGTATCAGTTAATGCATTCATTCTTCTAGGAATATTTTGATATGTAATGTAATCAAAAGGTATTTCCATTAAATGAAAACACAAATAGAACCTTAAGATGTGAGGGTTTCTAATAGAATAATGTCCATTAAGTTGAAGAACAACAAGTTGTGAGTCTGAGTTAACAACCAATACACGAATGTCAAGGGTAATAATCTCGGTCAATAACTCAATAACAACACTATATTTAGTGACATTGTTTGTAGTTCGTCCTAGACAGATACCTTGAAGGTCCATCGACTCACTAGGAGGATCATAAATCACCCACGCTGCTGAAGACAAGTTCTGGGTACTGCGGGGAACACCATCTGCGAAACCAACATAAGGGGTAATAGACATGTGCACAATAAGAATTGATCCAATAAGCAGGAAAACTCTTGCAAATCACACCAAGCCAAAAATGTACAAAAATGAAAAGAACACCTATGTACACAAAACATGCATGAAGGACTCATGCATAGTATTTTTTAAGATATAACCCATTTCTGGGATGATCCACATGATGACCTTCATAATCAACAAGCTCATAAGCCCCATTTCATAAAACACGTTTAACGATGTAGGGCCCATCCACATGGGTTGAAATTTTCCTGCCCCCAGCTTATCGTGATCTTGGTCGTACATGAGGACGACGTATCCTTCTATGAAGGAAAGAGGGGAAACTGACTGGTCAAAATGAGCTTTGACCCGCTTTTTATGTGCTTCAGTGACTAGAGAAGCAAAGCGGCGAGTTTCATCCAACCTTTCTAACTAGAGAATACACTCTTCTTCTGGCGAAGTATTCGGCAGAAATTCAACAGCTAGCTTGAGCAAAGGTATTTCACATTCAATCGGAAGGGTAGCTTCGAGAGCATAAACACGCTAAAATGGAGTGAATTCGGTCACATCGTTAACGCAGGTTCGGTAAGCCCGAAGAGCCGAAATCAACATGAGATGCCAGTTTGATTTGTGCAGCCCAAGCATACGTTGGAGCACAGTGGCGAGAACTTTGTTCACAGCTTCAACCTAGCCATTAGCCTGAGGGTAGTACGATTTTTAGTTTTCATGACGCACACCCAACTTGGAACTCACCTCCTTCACCATAAAATGCTGAAAATGGGAACCATGATCAATAACAATGGCTTGAGGGACACCAAACCTAGAAATGACATGATTGAATAGAAAATGTGATGTTGTCTTACCGTCAGCCATAAGTGTAGGCATTACTTCGGCCCTTTTGGTGAAGTAGTCAACAACTACGATGATATAATCATGCCCCTCGGCCGAGTGAGGGTTACACGTCATAAAATCGATGCCCCACTTCGAAAAGGGACCAACGGTAATGACAGGGTGGAAATGGGAAGGCAGCGCGTGCATCTTGCATTGATAGATCTAGAAATCATGGCACTTACGGACAAAAACAATGAAATATTTAAATATAGTGTGCCAGAAATACCCAACACAAAGAATTTTTTGTGCAATAGCATAACCAGAAATGTGATCGGCACAAGTGCCACTGTGACAATCATTTAAGGCTTTCTCAGCGTCCTTGAGATTCAAACACCGGTGGGTAATGGAATCAACTCTGATGCGGTACAATGTATCTTTGACTATACGATAGGGTTGTGATTGATGATGGATGCGTCAGCGAGCATCCTTCATCAAATCAGATCGGAAGGTATAATTCTGAATATATATGACGATATCACCATACCAAGTATCGAGGGTGCTAATCAGAAAAACACATGTCGTCCAGAATGCGTTCCTCGGAACCAAGCCGAGCAGAGTCAGAAGGGAGAGATCAGATCAAATCAGCAAATACTAATGACTTCTTCGAATTAGCTGTAGTGAACTCCAAATCGAACTCTTGGAGGTTGAAAATCCACTTCGAGTACTTTCCCCCCAGAAATTAACGAGACAATATATAGGTCATAGGGTTGAAGTCAGAAATCACATTCACTGTACGTTAAAAAATGTAGCGGTGAAAACGTTGAACAACTTGAACAGGAGCCAATGCCAACTTCTCGACATGTGCATATTGAGTTTCAGTATCGAGAAGGTTACGAGACAAATAATAAATGACATGCTAGTCACCATCATCATCGTCTTGTACCAAAACCATGGAAATCATGCTAAATGCTGTGGCCAAATAGAGGGAATAATTGTGATGATAATTCTAAGGATGCAATAGAGGAACATTAACAAGAAACTTCTTCAATGCATTGAAGGAATTTTAGGCGATATCATACCAGAGGAACGGGATGGCTTGCTTCAGTAATCATGTAAATCCTTTAGCCACTTAGGCATTGTTAGGTATAAAATGACATAATAAGTTATCTTTCCCCTGTAGAATCTACAGCTGATGCAATGAGGATGGAGAGGGGAGATTCACGATAGCTTCAACTTTGAGTGGATCAAGACGAATCTCGTCTTTTGAAACAGTAAACCCTAAGATTCTACCGGAGTCAACGTAGAAGATGCATTTATGTATATTCAACTGGATGTTATAGCATCGACAGAAAATAAAAATCTGACGAAGATGATCAGGATGGTATTTATGCTTAGTTGAATGAGCCGGAAGGTCATCCAGATAAGGCTAAACAATGTGCTTGATATCGTGGAAAGCGTATGACATTGCTCACTGAAACGTAGCCCCATCATTTTTCAGACTAAAAGGGAACTTTTTATAAGCGAAAGTACCCCAAGGACAAATAAAGGTGGTCTTATGTTGATTAGTTGGAAGAATATTAATCTAGTTGTACCCAGAAATTCTGTCCATAAGAGAAAAAATCTCACTCCCAGCATAGTAATCAATGATTTGATCAGTAAAAGGAGTAGGATAATTATCCATAGGGAAAGAACGATTAATGTCATGGTAATCAACATAGGCATGAATGGTACCCTATTTCTTATCTACCGGAACAATATTGGAAACCCATTCTATCAAGGGAATCAGATAGATAAAACCAACTTTGAGAATTTTTTCAACTTCTCCCTTTATAGCGGCAGCCTTTCTAAGGTGTATCGGATGAATATGTTGGAAAACAAGATTTGCACCAAGATAGGTAGGAATATCATGCACCACTATACTTGGATCGATGTCGGGTATTCCTTCATAATACCATGCAAAGACGTCATGAAACTTGTGGAAAATGCTATTATAAACCTGAACTTCATGGGAAGAATAGGTCACCCAAATATGGATGTTCTCAACAATTCCTGGTTTGACAGAAATGTCAATAAGCATCGTTTGTGTGATATTACTCAAGTTACCCTGCATAAAAAATTTGTGTGTCAGAATAGGAATTTGAAGCAGAGGAGAAGGAACCTGAGAAGCAAACCTCTCAAGACATGCAGACATGCCCCAAGGCCAGGCATGAACGAGGAATGATGATGACTATTGTCCCAAGGAGGATCCTCGAGAGACATAGTTTCCATGATGGCTTCATTGGAGGGAAATATCTCTCTCAAGGGATCGGGCGAATCTGAATTGCCGAGCCAAGGGGATTGAGAATAAGTATCAAGAGACATGCCCAAAGAAGCATGATCACGAGGCAGAGGATCCGAAGCCGAAATAAGTTCACAATAATAAATCTCTATTGAACTTAATGTCATCAAATCTCCAAAGGAATCAATCTACTTGGGCGAAGGGGTGATCCATAGATTTTCATACCTGGAGATCGTATTAACCTGAAAAATGTTGGGTGGAGGAAGAGGAAAAATACCCATGAGGATAGGATTTTTGAAGGGACCCGACCCTACGCTTCTGTAAGGCATAGGAATTTGATCCACGTATGGAACGTCGTTATCAGAAGAAGAAGTGAAGAAGGACAACTGATCGAGAGCAACGATCTTTCCTTCATGCGGAAATCACAAAATAGGAAAGAGAGTGCATGGAATGCACAACATGGCATGGTTCCAGCTGCGATCTAGGAGAAGATTTTAATTAATCTTGGCATCAAATACTTCAACCTCGATGTTAACTGTCTTCCCTTCTAGAGTAATCGGTAAACTAGCGAGAACACCAAGAGGTTTAGATTCCCTTGCATCAAATGCTTCTAGAGCATTTGGAGATGAATTCAAAGCTGGAGAACCAATAGCTTTCCTGCAAGAAAATGACATGACGCACATAGACACACCCTCGTCCATGACTGCTCGATGGATATTCAGTACATTAATGTAAACTTGGATGATGAGTGCAAGCTGGTGAGGGAGACGTGGGATGAAATTCTCGAATTCGAAAGTGATAAGGCTCAAATCAGTAGGATTAATCTCGTCGATGGCAGATAAAAAAGCCTTTCGTTGAGATAGACAACTCTGAAGTACTTCTAATGCAGACATCGTAGATGGCGCCTAAGCCAAATCCTCAACAATACTATAATGTTGAGCAGCATGGGTGTTAGGATTGTAAGAAGACTTATGGAGTACACCTTTGGAAGGTGGTCGTACAATGGGCTCAATACTGGGCCTTTAAATTTGAATAAGGCCAGAAGTAGGCAGAGGAGGAGGACCATCAACGATCTCTTTCGTCGGTGCCTGACGTGATTCAGTATAATCTTTCAACCAGGTAGCTATGGAAATGGATGCAGAGCCATTTATCACGAAAACCTGAGAGCCAAACGGGGTAGAGGACTGAGGTTGCTCTACCAAATGAGTCTGTTGTGATGGAAATGATTCTTTGAGAATGACCAGAGTTTCTAGGGTGCCTTTGAGAAATTGACTCACTTCGGTCCATCGAGGACAGTCCTTGGTGCAATGCTCCTCATCATAAATCAAGCAAGGATACTTTGATTTACACTGTGAACTATCATTAGCACAAGATTTCTGTGAATCTTGTTTCGGGGTATCCACTTTGGCCTTACCTTTACCCTTCTTTTTACCCTTGGAAGTTTTGCCTACTGGATTGGCCTGAACGACATTGACTTCCACGGTTTTACCAGAATTCGGGATCGATTGAGAAGCAATATCATTGGAAAGAGTAGATTTTTGCTTCCCATGATTCAGAGGAGAATACTTCTGAGAAGACTGAGAAAAAGAACCGATGATACCGTCGACGGATGGTGTCATCAGTGATTTGGAAGTTCCAGGTCTAGGAGCATCAAGAAATAGATTTTACAACATGTTAGATTGAAAGTACACAACATCAAGGTACTGGGCACGAGCAATGGCTTCTTCCTCAGTGACGCATGCCCCCATATAAATTTCCTTAGAAATAGGACTGATGAAAGAGGTAGTAAATAGATCAGTTAGAAGCTGATCAGGAATCTCAAACTTGATCAGGCGGCGACTACGCCTCCATTCATGAATATGATCTGAGATATGGGTAACTCAATCTTGCTTCAAGGATGTGAGGAGGTGCGTCCCTGTTTCATACCGAACCGGTAACTAAAAGTGCATGAGAAATTCCATTGCTAAAGAATTGAAATCCTGAAATATGCCATGAGATAAATCGATGTACCACTTGGTAGCGGCACTAGTAAGAGTCCATTGGAAAAGACAGAGTCAGACAGAATTCTCAACCCAAGAGTTTGAGGAACACCAAAGATAGTATTTCATAATGTGAAGTTGGGGGTCTTCTCCGGACTTACCCTCAAACTTGGGACAATCACCAGGGATTTTGGTTGGAACTAGAGGCCAATGCGGGTTATGAAGGATTTGATCGTTTGTTAACTTTGACACATCGGGCAATTCCAATGTAGCAAGAAACGGTAATTGAGGATTAAAAGGCATTGGAGGATGTTGATAAAGACCAGTGTTAGTTTTCCAACCAGGTTGAGATAAATTCTTCCCTCATATGTTTTGTCCCAGAGGATTCTAAGCCTGATAGTTCTGCCCCTACTAGGGTTTTGGTCCGGGATATTGGTTCTGAGCATACCATTGAGGTCCTTCCAGAGGAATATATGTATTTTGTTGCAGAATGTAAGCATTGCGTTGAGGTGGATTATACACCATCTGGGATTGACTTTCAGGGTAATGAGTGAAACCTTGGGGCGCACTATATACTGCCTGAAATTGACCTTGAGGAGGGTAAGTAGCGCCTTGAGGTTGAGCAGGTTGTCCTTGCAGAGCAGGTTAAATGGACTGCTAAGTAGATTGAATAGGTTGAACAGGTTGAACCAGCTATTGAGCGGGATGAGGAGTGTGAATCTGCTGCTGAGGTTGGGCAGGATGTCCCTGCAGAGGAGGTTGGCCTGGATACTGAGAGCAACCGGGTTTCCCTTGTGGAAGAGGTTGGCCCGATGGTTGGGATGGACAAGGTTGCCCCTGAAAACCATGTTGACGCAGAGCAAGACCATAGGGATATACTTTCTGTACAAAATCTTGGCCTTGTGGAACGTAAGGTTGCTGCTGTTGCAGAAAAGGTTGTCCCTCTGGTGTATACATTTGCCCCCCCCAAGAACATAAGAAGGTCCTTTTTGAAACTAAGGTTGACCAGACAGACCGTAGGGTTTCCCTTGTTGGGCCAAACGTTGTCCATCTAAGGGTTGTCCTTGCGGACCATAAGGTTGTCCCCGAGGACCAAAGGGTTGCCCCTTCTGGACCAAAGGTTGTCCCTATAAGGGTTGTCCTTGTAGACCCGAGGGTTTTCCCTGTAATAATGTCCCTTAATGAGCAACGGTCTGATACGGATTTTCCAGAGGCAAATAAACAACTTGATTAGGATCGATGGGAGTAAAATATGCAGGATTACTGTAGACATCATAATGGTGGGGAGGATTTCTAGGAGCTTGTGGTTGCTAAGAACACTGAGGTATGGAATTCTGCGGCTGAGAATCAGCAGATGTAGCATACTGTTGTTTAATATCCAACATATAGTCGTCAAATGTATAGGCAAAAACCATGGGTGTAGTGGACGTAGGTTGGGTTTCTACTATGCGAGGTTGCAATCCACTCATGGCAAGCCTAACAGGCAATGTGGGATTCATAAAGATAAACATGTGAATAGCAGAATACCTTGATGACTGAGTCGTACTAACAACCGATGTAGATGAAGCCACACAAACAGTAGGTCAGACTGGGATAGATGTAATAGTGGCCGATGAGATGGGTGTTGAGGGTGACATTCCTAATGTAGGAAAAACCAAGCTTCCAGTGGGAACCACTATATTGGACTGTGCCATGGATGTCACACTAGAAATGATATACCCCAAAGTACGATAACTGGGTGGAAGAGACACCAATTGGGGAGAAGGTTGACTGGAGACATACGAGAACTCTTCTGGGAAAAGCTGATAATCCCCTATAGAAGCATGCAGCTCTTCACTGCCAATAGGACTCGAAGAATCCATATCTAACGAGGTCGTAAGATCGTCGAAAAGACGTCAAGGACTGGGGGGTAAAGCAGCAACTAATAATGGCGATCCCGAAGTGAGAGGAGGGAATTATTCCTCACTCCCAAAACCAGACCAAGCACTCGGAGATGGAAAATTGAAATCAACCGAACATTCAGGAGGACACCGAGTAGCGATAGGTAAGACATGTAGGCGAATAGGTTGCAAAGTCTTGACAGACCTAGTGGGCTGAGGTGTTTCCAAAGGAATGTCAGGAAAAGGACTACCACTAGGAGGTAGTGAAGAAGACGACGAAACTGGTGTTTCCACCACTGTGACAACCTTTCAACACAGGAATAAAAATGAGATAGCCTATTCGAGGCTTCAAGATCAAACAATAAGGAACTACAAAAACAAGCCAAGAAGAATAATTTTAACAGACATGTGATCATAGGTAGTTAATTTTATGACATTGAAATGGTTTTCCATTGTTTCATGTTTTAAGAGTCGAGAAACAATAAAAATGTGACTCTAGTCACTTCATATTGAATGAGTGTGAAAGGAAAAGTGCTCGATGATATTTTCACCTTTTAGGGAGTCACGAAAATATTGAGATGACAACTTAGGTAATCTAAGCAAGAGGGTGTACCAAGTTTTTTTGAACTTCCATATACACCTTGGTGATAAAATGAAAGAGAAATGACCAAGGACTTGACGTACATGTAGGTAGTGTCCTTGAATGTTGTATTTTGTGTATCACGGTTACAGGGCGACAGACTCGGCTTCCTATGGATAAAGGATTGCAACCTATGAGGGTCTCCCTTTATATACACGATGGTATGGAGAGCAGAAGTCAATGCTAGTGATGTCTAAAGCTAGGTGGCGGATGACAGCTACTAGGTTTCACGACTCTGGAAGACGTCACTAGCCTAGGCCTCTAAATATGTACGTTAGGTTTCAATGCTTCCTTAGATTGATTGAATTTATTTTAAGGTTGACCTTGAATTAATGTTTCAATTTTATGGCCTTAACGAATGTGATCTTGAATTCCTAAATGCACACTACATGCAAAAGAACATCATTTCCATTCGATGAATGCTAAATAAGAGAAGGATAGGAATATTTAACAAAGTAGCAATCAATGAAAACATAAGAATAATTTCACTAATGCATCTAATTCAACCAAAAGAAAAAAAATAAATTTCTTTCCTAGTTCACTAAGAGCTAGTTATGCAAAAGAACTTTTGATTTTCGATTCAAGTGAAAGAATGATTTTTATTTTTTTTAGATGAATGATGAACACAATGCACTGTTACAGTAAAAAGAAAACCAAACACTAGTTTTTACCCTTACGAATGTAGAGATCTAAAATGAATAAATCAAATGCAATAGAAACATAAAACAGACTCAAAACAAGGATGCACTCTTCCAAGCAAACAAAAGGCTTTCAAAACGATCCAACGAGCAATGTGATTGATGCTCAAAGTGATGAAATGGAGAGTTAAACAAAATAAAACGTGATCATCCAACAATCCAAAGACACAGAGAATCAAGAAATACTAACACAATCAGTCAGTGAATTGAAATGAAAAATATCAAAGTGACTCGAAGTCAGCTCAGAAGGCTCAATGAGGAGAAGGCTGGACAAACAAAATAAGACACCTAGAAACCCTAAGGCTACAAAATGCACTAATAGGATAATGGAAAAATAGCTGAGAAGACTGAGGCTATAGAGTCAAAAAAAATTAAAAATATGAATTGCAAGGCAAAGAACCAATTTAGAGCCAAGAAATACTAACAAAAAACTTAGCAAGGAGGTCAAATAAAATCCTACAGGATTCAGCGCAACTGTATGGCTATAATTTGCGCCTAATAGGGGTTGGCACACCTGTGACAAAAGCAACAAGTGCCAAATTGGCATTCCTATTGAAGGAAAAACCACACCAAGTTAGAAAACTATGGGAAAAGGATAAAACCACTGATCAGAGGTCATACTTGACACTTTGGAACTGAAGAGGATAATTCAAAATTGTCAGGCAAGTCAAGCAAGGCATAAAAGAAATCAAACGACTGATGTTGACTTGACAAGTCAAAATATCAACAAACAATGAGAAGACAAACACCCATTGATCCCCAGTGGAGTATCTAACTTGTTGTGTAGGTAAATATCCACTGCAAACAGAGGTGATCCCTCTATCCCTAGGGTGGGTCTACCAGCAAGAGGACATGCCAAAGTCTCGGTTCCCAATTAATGAATGAAACAAGATGGGATAGATTGTCCTAGCTGTGATCCAACGTGGTTATTGTAGCTATAGAATTGATCTCATGATCCTTGTCTCGACACATCCCTCCAACAAAGGTACTTGGGTGCCTGCACAAAGATCAAAGGACGAAAGCATCATGCATGACAATAATTGCATTCATAACTAGCTAATCAATCAAGGAAGATTAAGTGTATTGCGTAAGATAAATCACATCAAAAAAATACGGGAACCAAAACATCAGTCATGTATATATTAAGAGAAAGAAAGAGATTACAATTGGAGCCTTGACGTCACATCCTCCTTTAGCGGGTCCAGTCAAAACGCTTCTCGAGCATTCGTTGGGTAATTTGGACAAGGTGAGGAAACAAGCCTAAGCTCTCTCTCGACAAGGGTCTCTCTCTCTACTTTATCTCACACTAGCTATATCAGACTGTTTCAACAAAATATTCAGCAATTCCTCTTCACCTAGCTGCATCTATGTGAGAGAGGTGTATTTATAGAAGGAGGGGAGGAGGTTGGGATCCCTCAAATGGTGGAAGGGAGTCCTTACCCTTTGGGAGGTTTCCCCAAAAGGAGGAAACAAGGAGCCAAAGGAAGGTGATCATCATTGCGCAATCGAACAACCCAAGATGAATCGCTCACAAAGTAGTTAGCTTATAAAATTCGCTTCTATATTTAAAAAAATTTCCAAAAATAGCTTGGTGTGGGTAGCTCACTAGGATAGAGCGCCAATGAGCATGAGGCCCAGTGTTAATTCCCTTTATCAGCACGAGGCCATAACTGCCTGCCAGCGCCAACCCAAAAGCATGAGTTTTTGATGGTCTGTTCTAGAAATATTCAATAGAGGAAATGTTCTCCTCATGGCAAGGGATGTAATGATAGGTTTTGCAAGGCATGACACTTCATATAAGTCACAGAAAAGGTCCTCCAATGTGTGGGATGGGGATTGTAGGGATAGTGACAAAATGTTGTGTAACACCTGTAGCTGCATTTTTAATGCTGTTAGAAATAGTATACTCATCCTATAAGGAGTTCGGGACACAGGTGTTGCTCCAAGTATTAGCTCTATATTAAAGTCTATGCCCCTTTTCGGTGGCAGTCCTGGGATCTCCTCAAGAAATACATCCTAGAATTCTTTCATAATAGGAATGTTTTCCAACATATGGGTCTTATCTTTGGAGTTGGTGAATCCCACTTGAATGACATAGAGTTGGCATCCTTTCCTTATGCATTTACTTAATTGAGAGGTTGTGATAGGTCATAATTGCAATGGTTTCTTAATGCCTTGAAATTATTGTCTTGTCCCATTCTTTGATTTAAAATAGATAACCTTTTCCTTACAGTCCACCAGTGACCAATGTCTCTCCATCCAGTCCATCACCAATAAAATTTCATAAGATCCCAGGGGAAGAATGTTGAGTTCCACAATGATATATTGATTCCCAACACTCAACTCACAATTTGTTACTTTGGCATTGACCCTGCTTCTTGCCCCTATATCCAGCTGAACTAACCAAGGATTCTTAAATTTCTAGTTCTATAATTTATAGCTTTCAACTATACAAGTGTGTACATAGCTCAAGCTATCTCGAGGATCAACTAAAATAGAAATAGATTAGGTTTCTATCTTACCTTCTAACTCTATCATGGTTGGCTGGAAGTTTGCTTGCCGATCCTCTAGAGATGCATTGCTTCTGGGTATTTTTTGATCTACATCCCCCACAGTCGATGCCTCTTGCAGGTTTTCTTCCACTTCATTTCTTCCTCGATGATGACAATTCTTGAAATTATGTGCCTCCCCACATCCCCAGCATTGTAATGAGGGTTTTTGAGACTCCCCAATGTTATTTTTGCTGGAAGCTTTGGTATGTTGCTTCTCACCAGCCCACTTGGTCTTTGATTGACCTTTTCCATTGTGTTTACTAAGTTGATTCCTTGCAATGTTCCTATAGTTTCGAGATCTGTGATTTTTGTTATTGGTGAATTTTTTCTAGCTTATCCCTTAACTTTGGATTGTAGATAGCACATCCACACTTTCCTTATTGCTTCATCCATAGTTTTTGGGTTCACGAATTAATTATTCTCTTTCATATGTAATGGAAAACAGCTCAAAAATCGTTGCACTTTCACCTTCTCATCGCCCAAATAAGTACATATCGTAATAATGAAGTAAATTTCGTAAAATACTCATCCATAAACATTTCCGCCAATTTCAGATCATGGAAATCTCAAGAATGTTCATCGTAGAAATGTTCAGTGAGATACATATCCTTGAAATATTGTTGGAACTCATCCCAAGTTACATTTTCGTCTTCTATTCCACGCACATTCTTAACCTCCTCTCACCACAATTTTTCTTTCTCCCGCAATTGATAAATGGCTAAACGAGCCTTCCGTTTGTTGTTATAGTCATACATATGAAAGTAATTTTTCATGTTTATTATCCTTGCTTCTGCCATTTCTTAGGCTTCCCCGTCAAAGGTGGGAGGCTTAATCTTTCAAAATTCACCCTCTAATTCCACTTTTTGTTTCTTCAACTCTTGTTGTTCTAAAATATTCCTAGATTCAGCCTCATTGTAAGTTCAAATTTTATTACTTTGTGGCATTCTACTTCCTTCGGGATTATCATGTAGGGGTTGTCGTTGTTCTCCTTCCTCCTGAGTGTCCCTCTTGGGACTAGATTTTTCATTAGGGTGATTCTATTGGTCTGAAAGGATTTTTAATATCCTTTCCTGTTCTCTCATCAATATTTCATTGTCACCTCGAACCTTGAGCATCTCTCTTTGGAGTTGCCACATACTTTCAAGCAACTTGTTTGTCTATTGTTGTTGGTCTGCCAACATTCTTCTTGTTTTCTGGTGTTGGTCTATGCTTAACTGCAACAAAATTTCGGGATTGACCTCAGGGTTGGTCATAGGATGGTTTTATCCTATGTTTCTAGGTTCCTGATGGCCAGATCCCCTCCTCATAGTAGTTTAGTGCAAATCTATTTTTGTACTTTGCACAATTCCACATTTAAAATTTATGAAAGAAAAACAAAATCAATTGATGACTTATCGTGCTATTGTGTTGGCCCAACTGCCCCATTGTGTGACCACACTCTGATACCACTTGTAACAACTATACACCGCAAAAAACTACCTATTTTAAAAATAATAATCTTCTTTTACCTCTAGCAATAAAATCTTATCGAGCTATAGATCAAATTACAATATTCAAATTTTTACATACATGATTATGGTATAATGAAAAGAATATACAATAACCAATTGTTAACAAAGGTTTGACATGCATCTTATCTGAATAATATTTAGGCCACCAACCCGGTTGGGATTTTTCCTTGACACATCTATAGTTTAATAAGTTATTATTGAATGCCACATATGTAATCGGCATCATATCTTACCGCACAATCATTTAATTAAATCTTTAATTCTAGTACCACTAATTGATCTGGCTTATTAATAGCAATAAATTGCATGCACAAATATTTGATATCATAACACCTATCCTCGATCTGGCTTGGCTCCATCTAGGCCATCCATACCTTATCCAGGAGATCGATAGTGTGACTGTGGAGTGGGATGGTTAGGGTAACCACCCACCCCACCCTCCAGTTTGGTATTTCATTTGCTCCGCCGCTTGGAACTACCTCCGGGCTCTACAAATTTCCTTTTTTATTCTATAATGGTGCTCATAGATACATGCACCAGCTCAGTATGCTTCTTAATGGAACAATACCAGTTATTTCTCTCGAAACTGAGGTTAGTTTCCTTTAACCCCTTCCACAACATCTGTTCAGTTTCAGCTTACAGGTTTAACTCTTATTATTAATAGTTTTAAATTGCTTCTATATTACCAATTTTTAATTCTTCTTGAAATGGGTTTAAGATTTTCAGGTTCCACCGAATGATTATATTGGTGCTATGAAGGCCTCACCTCATAGCTACGTAAGAGCATGATGTCACCAGGACCTATCTCTGGTCACGCCTCTGACTCCTGCCTCCAGGTAATGTCTGGGGACTCTACTTTACATATTTTTCCTTTTAATATTTTGGGCTAAAAATGAATAATGGTATTGTTATCAGTGACTTCTCCTTTCTATTTTGTTGTCTATAGGTTGGTTTCCCAGTCGTAGCCGATAACCCAAGCTATCTGGAGTTTCTCCTCTTATAATCTCCTTCACGGTATGTTCTGCTAAAGTTCATGGAAAAGGGTGTTTTATTTATAAGTTCTTATGCTTCCAATGAATTCAGAATACTCTCTCTCTTCTACAGGTTAATGTATGACAAGGGGGCTTCTCTCAGTCACAATGTAACTCTTCTCTTATCTGTCTATGGTTAAGGGTTTGAGCGAGGCTTGCCCCCTATACTTTTGTTTCGTCTGAAAATTTCCTTTTCATGGCTACCCAGATGCAAATTAGTCCAAGCTTGGTTTTCTTTCCACAGTTAGATATGTCTTCATTTAATTATATTACGGACTATTGAGCCTTGATCTTGGCTCTTGGTGATGCCTATCGAGACACTGTTTAATGGGTCTTTCAATACCACATGTAATAATTTTCTCTTATGGTTGATCTACCAGGGTTAAGTTAGATTTACTATCAACTTTCCAGACTATTAATATTGTATTCAATATTCAGTTCTCTTTTGTTCATTCAAAGACTGTTTAACTATCTTTACTTCCAAGCAAATGTATATATAAGTAATTTTCGCTCTTATGATTTTGGTAGATGTTTTTCTATGGGATTTAAAATAGGTTACTCACATGGGTATTCCATTTTTGTTTCTTCTCTATCTGGGTATTCTACCCTTTGGGACGAGAATCCTAACCCTCACTTTGGGGTTCGGGTTCTAAACCCTCAGGCGTAACCCTTGAGCTCATTTATGTAATGATAATCGTACCCCATCCCGTACTTTGTATGAATGGTTTGACTTATAGTTATTGTAAAATGATATATGTTAAGGAAATTTGTAATTCCTGTATTTTATTAGTAGGTGGAAATGCTTCCTGTATCCTGTTCCACACATATTGAAGACAGTAATCGCAATATTTCACTATAATTATGAACACAATTTGTACTTCTATTCCTACTTATAGCAAACATTTTTGTAATCTTTTCTTGTAATTTTATTCACATAATAATTTTATTTAGGAAATGCATATACATATAAACTCAGCCATAAGTAGTATTCATACAATTTATCCTATTAAATTCTTCTAGCATAGGTTTTAATTCAAATTTTCTTATGCTATAGTAATTAACAGTATCTTTGCATATTTCCTACTTATGAAAGAAAAAAATAAACCAGAACTCTAAGATACATCAGTACCTAGCTACGATTTAATTCCTTTTGAAGTCTGATGGTCCTCCCAACTGTGAGCAAGGCGATTACGTCCTTCGCTCCCCCCTTGCTCCTCACCATGGTTTAGTTGCTTCAATGAGATAGGAAGTTAGACCTCAGGAATAAATCCAGCCTCTTCTTCTTCCAGGTATTAGCTGAGCTCCACTGGTTTCCATACCAACTCTGGATTACTCATGGAAACCACTTGTTCCTTCACCCTTCATACTTTTTGCACAAAACCCCATTCCTTCCCAGGATTTTCCCATAAATCCTTTCTTGGAATGGTAAATGTCAGAATAGTCTCCACCTTTTTACCCTGGTATCTTGGAATCATTTACCAATTAGTTACTTCTTCTTTTTTTTACTCAAGGAAAACTATTCATTAACTCTCTTTCTCTTTGAAAATACCAAATACAACCTCTTCCTCCACCTCTTCCTCTACCTCTTCCTCCTCCTCCTCTTAAGGCTTCTCCATTTAGAATTTCTCTACGGCCTTCTTCTTCTGCCATTGTAGATTCCTCAAAGCTAATATAAGGTTCTAATTGTAGGGTTAATTGTTCCTCCTCTGGTTCTTCTATCATTGTAATGTTGAAGAAATATTCCTCTTCTTCTTCCTCACTAGGAATTTCTAACTCTTGAGCTAAAATATGTTCTCTTGTAGAGGTGAAAAAGGTTACTCCTTCTGTTGGAGATATAGGATCTTCTTCCTCTAAGACTGCCTCAGTAGATGAGGTTGGAGAATCTATTGGTTTTATTTATGACCTTAAGACTTCATGAAGTTTATTTCTTGAGGTGAAAAATGGAATATGAGTTTTATATGGTGGTGTGGCACTACGTGGTCTTGGTGGGGTGAGTGGAGTTGTAGGAATCAAGATTCTACCTCTAGCTATGAATCTACCCCTAGAGTCTCTCTCTACGCATACCATTTTTTTATTTTTATATAATCTTTTGATGTTGTAAGAAATAAGGCTTCCTAATTTCACTTCCCCGACAACGATGCCAAAATATTTAGTCAATTTGATGTCTCAAATTTCTATCATAAATGATCGACCGAGGTTAGTAATTTGATGAATTGAGGTGCACTATATGTACTTAGGTAACCTTCTTCTCTTACTTTGTTGTGTATGTTTATGTTGTTTTGGGGGATTTTTTTAATCTTATTTCTAAGAAATTAAATCTATTAATGGTAATGAATAGTTAAATGTAAATGAATGTTAATGATGAAAACTAATTAAAGAAGGAACAAAAGGAAATGTTGTTTTTATTCTGAAGAAAGAAATTAAGTTACAAGCTATTTTAATGTAATATGAAATCTAAAATAAGGAAGAAAAGAAAATGTTCATTAATTAATCTAAATTGCATAAAAATAAATCAAACTTTGAATGATGTTAGTAGGCTGGAAAAACGTCTATGAAAAACATCTAACTAGTTAAAAACAAAAAGCTTCATTCTAGATCTAACTGCATTCAAATGATGAGATGAAATAAATTCCTATATTATCTATTGAAGGCTTCTAATCTTAAGAAAAACATAGCATAACTTAATCTAATTATGTTCCATGGATTGAAAGCATAAATCATATCTTTAAGAATTGAAATGACAGTGTTGAATTGAAATTGAAAGTAAATACAAAGCATGAAACTATGAATATTGTGTGACCGAATACTTAGATCTGGTCCAATTGGAAAATGGAAAAACCACGTTCTTGTGACGTCATTAGTAAGCACAATATTACACAGCTAATTGGAAATTTAATCTAAGAAAGCATTCATAAAATTAATCTACAAATAAGTAAACAATTTAAACTATGAAATGATAGGAAATTAATATATGAAAGAAATGCGAACTCAACTATGAAATTGACAAAAATAGAAATGATAATTAACAGTAAATGAAAAAAAGAAATTCAAACTAAAATAACTAGAAAAACCTCCTTACTTTGCAGGGGCTCTCTGCAATAGAATGAGTCTAAAATATAATTGACTAATTGCACATCAATGGCTCGAACTGGCCTTATTATTATCAAAAATAGAGTTTCAAAGGCATACAATGTATTATAAAAAATTATGACTATATCTGGTTTCAAAACAACTAGGATTTAAACAAGTTTTGGATTCAATTATCTAAGGCATTTCTGATTACAAATAACAATTGGAACTGAATTTTAGGAGCATAAACGAAAACAAATTCTTAGTGGTTTTCTCTCGATTTGATACGTCAAAGAAAAATCGAGAGTATCTCACTTACTGATCTCGCTCCTTGACCAACCTTCGACCATGAACATAGGCACATTTATTTTCAAATTTGAATAGGTGGATGGGATACGATCCATGTGTGGATCATTCTTGAGATACTTATATCACCCATTCCCTTATTTTCTTCTCGAAACTTGTCAAACCATAACAGTAGTTGTGGAAACAACGATTACCTATAGAACTGCACACATTCTGTAGCTAGTTACATAAATTCATTCAAATAACAAGAAACATCATAATATAAAGTAGATATCATTAAATTACTTCTATGGTATGGAATATGTCAATTATCATTGATTGAAGTCATGAATGTTTTTAAAGGGAAGGACTATATGATGAAAAAGGGTGTTAAAGTAAGAACAATTTTGAGGTTCAACAATTGTTTTCAGGGCCATTTCACAATTTCAAGATGATTTTGACTACTTCGATTCCATGGCCGTTGACCTTTCATGGCAGGTATTGTGTTCAAAATTTTCATATAGGTTAGGGAATTCACTTTCCATTGCACTTACGCATACTAGCCTCCATACTGAAATCTTGCCATAGGGTTAACCCCATCATGTTATGGTTATTAAAAATTAGAGGAAATTTTAGCCTAAAACTTCCCATGAAATTTTCACATAATTTCCATTTCATAATATGTAAAAAAATAAAAAACATTTAAATTTAAAAATAGGTAAATGTAAACATGTTTGAGGGAAAAGAAGAAAAACTAGTTGTTTAATTGTATTTTTCGCTTGCCTCCTTACAAGTTTACTCAAATTTAGAATGTATACACTCATTGGATGCACAATTAAATTCCGCATCCAATGAGTACCCATTATGTATAATTTTTTGAATACCTACATTGATAAAAACTGAAGATGCATTAGAAAAGCATGCTCAACGTATTTTTTTAATGTATATTCCATTTTTATCAATGTGGGTCTTCTCAAAAGTATGCATAATGGGTACTATTTGGACGCATAATTTAATTCCGCATCAAACAAGTGTCTACACTGCAAATTTCAGTAAACCTATGAGGAGATAAGCCAAAAATACAATTAAAAAAGTAGTTTTCTTCTTTTCCCTCCAAAATTCATAACTCTTATTTTATTATTTTAACTATTGTTTTATTATTTTTCCTTAGGAGGCCACTTTTAGGCTAAAATTTCTTGTAATTCCATTTTCACTCATGATATGATGGTATAGCCATCCTTTGCGTGGGCTTCCTAGTTAGATCCTCGCTAGCATATGTCACTCGTGCTGCAAATTGTGTAGGCTCGGGAGTCCTCTTTAGTCCTTCCATGAATTATGTGACGAAGCTTCATTCTTCTTATTCTTCGTTATATTTCTAGCATTATACCATGGAGGCTCCCAATTTTATTGTTGAGTTTTTCTTCTACATTTCATATTAACCATTTGTATATCTTCGCCTTAAGCAGACTTCACTTGGACTCATGTATAAGTAAAATTTTTGACCATGTCCTTCTTCATAGTCAAACTCGAAATCACTTAGTATGTAAAACTTGACACCTTCGCCCATGGATGGAACATTCCTCCGAGTGTCATCTACTGATTTCGCCACATTTCATTGAGCATAAGATTTTTCCTATCCCAAGAACTAGTGCATCTATTCACCGACACTCATTCTATCCACTGTACTATAGGAATTCTTTTATTCTTTTTCAAGATTTAAATATAAAAAATACAAAAAAAATATTGCAAAAAGAGCGGGAATGGGACATAACTTCCATATTTGATGGCAGATCAGAGTCAGTTGTGTTGTCCTTGTATAAAGCACAAAAAAGATAAGTCTTTTCTCCATTTGGGATGGGTTTTAGTTTGACTTATGAGAGCCATAACTTTGTTATTGAGTCATTACTCCCTTGGTTGGTTATCTATTCCAATCATATGGAGGGTATTTTCATGCCTCCTGCATGACAAACTTATACAAAGTTATCATTTGCTGCCATAGTCACAATGAGTCGTGCTTTTTTTCAAGGGAAGTAAACCTGAGTCGACCTTTGTACAGTCTCTCTTGATTCATTTTTTAGTTGGCCATCCCCGGTATGCCAGAGTCTTTTTCTATCACATCAACTATTTGGTCCTTTACTCGTGCTGGTTTGAAAATATCTCTATTGACTTCTTGTTGGCGGGTTTTTCTCTTATCGACTTCAACAAATTGCTCTGGGATTAAACCTAGAGCCGCACCTTGGCCCTATTTACATCATTGATATGTGACCTTGTTCTCAACATTTTTTCAACACCATGGGTCTTTGATTGAGTGGTTTCCCTTGTGTTCGACTTCAAATTTCATTATCACACCTGGGATTTTTGCAGTACCTTGGTTTCCATATGACCCTATTGGTGGATTCCTGGGCCTTTTTTTCAGCTTTCATTATTAGTTGGTTTAGAGGGTTTCTAACATGCGTTAGCTACATTTTGTGCATTCTGGAAACGTACTTCAAGTTGCTTACTTAACTTTTATTCATTCGATTCCTTTCAAATTTTGGCCTACGAGTTGCGCTCACGCTAGATTGATGTGGGATGCTTTAATGCCTTCCTTCCAGCAAATATTTCCCTATCAACTCAGACACATTTCTCTCAGAATAATGTCTAGAGTCATTTTCTTAGTACCTTAGGGTTTGCAGTCATTAGTGGAAGATTCCTTCATGACAGTGAGAATACATCAATGTCTCCTAATCAGAATATTCTGTCAAGTGTTTGACTTCAACTCATTCTTTCTCACTTTTTATATTGTACTGGGGTACCTTGAATCTCATCATCATTATCGACGAGTTTTCTCGTGTTTGTTAATGATATACACCAATGATCGGTAATCAAATGATTTCTCACATGGTTGACTTCAAGTCATTTATTCCCATAGTGTATAATTGTACCATGGTGATTGGTGAAGACCTTAGGTTTACATCAGCATGCTTTGGTTCACTTTGACAGCTTCTTCAGTTTTCTTCTAGTAACATCATCCACCCTTATAGGTTTTAGTTCATCACCACAACATTCTATATGTTGGCACCCTAATTACGTGCAGTACCAATTTTCCACCACTTATGATTTGATAGTTGGAGATATCATTGTGACTTCATTCTTCAGATATTTTTGCAACATCATTGATCACTCTTCTATATGTGATACTTTTACATGACTTTGATATGTACTTTCAGGCAGTGATCATATGATTAATTATGTACTTTACATTTAGAATAAATATTTTGGGAAATTACATGAGAGATTTTAGAACCGATGCATTTTGAACTACTGAATGTATACATATTGAATCTACTCCATACTTGTTATGTGGACATGATGTACATTCAATGAGCATGGGTATGCCTACCTCAGACATGAGCTTTCTTTCTCATTTATTTCACCGGTTTTGGCAGGCTGAAATATGGTGAAGTCCTCTCAAGCCCTAACAATATTTTATTATGCACATAATACATTTCGGCCATCATGTACCCCTTCTGACCTTATATATTAGGGTGCATATGTTATTCCCAAGGAAACTAATTTATATTTTGACACACAAGTCCCTATATTATATTCAAGAAGTGGCATACATTATTTTTGAAATATTAGCGTAGTGAATTTGTCTTTTACCATGTTATTTCTTCAAGAATAAATGCGACTAATATTTTTTACAATAATTCATATGCCGTTGGAAAATTAAATATTACAGAGCAATGAAACACATAAAATATGTGGAAAACACAAGCACACAAAACACATAAAACCAGAGAGACAGACATACGTGGTTCACCTAGTTTGGGCTACGTCCACCTCCCCCCCCCCCCCCCCCCCCCCCCCCCGTTTAATCGTTTCTCGCTCCGAGAATACACATACAATACACATTCGCAATACAATACCCTCATACAAAGCAAGGGGTTTCCTTCTAGGGAAAAAAACCCTAAACTAAACATAACTTCTACCGTCACATCATTCGCCTGATGAACAACCTAGATTGACTAGAAATTACTATATTTTTAGAAGGCAATTTTACATCTATTTTTAGCTTCGAGGGCGTTGCCCCCAAAACCCCCAGCCAGGGGGGGGCTCCATAAAGTCGCAGTCGCCCCTCCTAGACCCCCCAGGCAGCGTTTAATTACGAGCGGCATTGCCGCCCCCATTAAGGTATAGGGGTCCAACGCTATGATACAAAATAAACAATATAATCAGGCTTCACACCCAACATATGCCTTGTTTCATTTGCTCTTTCCCATAAATTATTATTTCACTGCATGCAAATAGATGTATTTTGTTTCCAAGAACTTATTATTTTACTACATGAAAATGTATATATTTTATTTTCAATATATGACATGTATTTCTATCTTTTATGTGCAAGTTTTTCATGTATTATTTTCAAGAAAGTGTCATAGTTAACCCATATTTTTTTCATAACTAGAAAATCCTTATTAAGATAATAACAAGGTTAAGTTAGAAATTTTATGTGCTAATTCATGCAATTAAATAAATATATTTAAGAATATAATGCGTAAATAATAGATCTTTATAATGGTTGGTATTTGTTGCACGACATTATTTCTCCAGTTAACAACTGAACAAAAAAAAACAACAAACACCTCATCAATATTTCAATATATATACATTTCAAGGGTGTTCCAATAGTTGTGGTTAATGCTCCAATAAGATATGAACCCTATTTTCAGAGTCGAAATGACCAGTAAAATGAAGGAAGAAGTTTTACTAGAAATAAATAGACCATCCGACTGGAAGGTTCCTATGGATGGAGGGTGATATTTATACAAAAATTTCTATAGAGCTTTAGCTACAGTGTCAAGAAGGATAACATTGAAGCCTGACCATGGAAGTTAATGAACTTACAAAGGTTTAATTTTACCTGCATGGACATCTTATCTTGATCAAAATTTATGAAAGAATGCAAAAGAGTACACAAATAACCATAAATGCAAATATGCAGCGGAAATAACACTTCATTTCATTAATATCAAAGAATTGAAATGTATTTACAGATATAATGGAAATAAATTAGCTAGGGCACTAGTATCTTATATATGAGAAGATATGTGGTGACTACAGGCCTTTGAAATGTCTTACGATGAGGCTAAAAGACCTATTTATTGTTTAGAAATAACATAAAACCCTAAACATCCAAAAACCTAACCCTAGGAGATGAAGCGCCAAAACTATGAGCCCCGTTTGGGTAAATTGGTACATCAACTTCCCGGGGATGTAAATTTGGCATATGATATCCGTTTCACATGCTTAATACCTCGTTAGAAATATATATCCAAGGAACACAAATTTTGAGTGAGAAACATCAAAGGAATTTCCATTTTTCTCTCAATTTTCCAAAAATGTTTGTTTAGGGCCTCAGAACGGCTCTAGAAGTTTAGGACCCAGAAAACTGCTAAAAATAGTAAATTGTGTTGAAATTTAAAAACTAATTGAAACAATGATGGGTGTCCCACTAGAATGGGCGGGAGGCCACCAATATCCACCTACATCATTCTTCCACCTTTAGGAAGCAATGGTCGCCATTACGTTGAGTTCCTCCATGAGATGAGGAAAATTTTGCTAAACTTGGTCCCAGTGAGTCACTTGCATTGGTGATGGTTTATTTCCCATATCACAGAGGGAAAATCTTGTGGTGGGGTCCAGCGAGGCACTCCATTTTAAAATTTCGCGACACTTTGTCTCCCACCTAGAAGTTTTGTGGCACTCTATGATAACCATGGCGATGCTTGTAGTTGGCATTGGATTTGTCCAAGATGTCGTGGACTTGTTGGTGGACGTGCTGGATGAATTCAATAAATTTGGTTTCTTTATTAGCCTAAGACAGTACATGTGTGGATCATATTTGTGTAGTTGCATAAGGTATGGAAACATCAGATCAATGGAGGGCTTGACCTGATAGTGTAGAGGAGCCTCTGTGGGTGAGGAGAAAATGTCCTCATATTCCTCCATGAATTTTTCCATCTGCTATTGTTGCGTAGGGGAGCCTTGTTTCAAGGCTATGACCATAGTCTCCTTCTTTCCCTGTGAGAGGATTCTAATGAAAATAGATTTCCTGATTTGCGAAGTAATATTACTACGTTGTTTTGCAGTAGTCAAAGAGATGGCAAGAGGTGGTACTACCTCTGGTATCATGTACAATTTATTTCCCAAAGTTATAACAACAGACAAGGCCTAGACTCACACACAGCATGTCACTTCCACAAGTATGGTTGGCCCAATAATACATCAGACACATCAAGAGGAGAAACATCACACATTACCTCATTTTTGAATGGCTTGATGCTATACAGAAGGGGAAATATTGGTGAAAGTGGAGATCTCTTCCTTGGTGAAGCCACCCAATGGTATATGGCTGCGAGTGTTATATGGTCGGTAGGCCAATATCCTTCATGAAATCTACTGAAATGAGGTTCTTTTGGCTTCTGCTATCGACAAGGAATTTTAATGGAGAACGCTTCACCCACATTTTCTAATGGAAGCGGCACACCTCCTCTTCTAGATCCTCGGGCTCCTCCCTCTGGAGCTTGGTGGTGGAAATGGTGGCACTTAGTTATGAATCAATGATTTTATTCCCTTTGTCATCGCCCTTGTCTAGTTCTGACTCACGATCAAAAAATGCATCTGATTTGGGTGTCTTCAGTTCGGCCACCAACGACTGTTTGGACTGACACTCATTTGTGTTGTGAGTGACGCTGTCATGAAATTCAAAACACTTCCCCGTGTCCTTCTTTGGATTTTTTTTGTTTTTCTTAGTCACCTCACTTTGGATTTTCCCCTTACACTGCAGTTCGAGGGTTCCTTTCCCTGACTTTGGATTCACTGATTGAAAGTCTCACTTCTTCTGTGTAAATTTATTTTTGATCTTGGTGGCATAAAGATATTTTGTTCCAAGCGAGGTAATGTCGAGGAGCTCCATTTCCTCGTGTATGTATATTTGCAAAAATTATTGGTAATTTAGCACAAAATATCTCTTTGAATCATTAATACCCAAATCTCTGTGCAGAGTATGGAACAAATTCATCAGTTCGTGCACATCTTGATCCCTTTCCTACCACAACGTGGTCCATTAGATGTAATTATCCTCATAGCTCCCCACAGGGTAATATTATTCCTTGATGTCGTATTCAAACAAATTCCAATTGCGTGTGGCTGAGAATATAGAGGGTTCCCTCCCATCCTTTTTCTCACAATATGATTCCCACCAATATTTGACATGGGTGGAGGCTTTGAGGAATGCAAAAGTAATATTTTATTGGTCGGAGAAATCATGGACCGAGAAGTACCCTTCCAACAAATTCAACCATATATCTATAGTGCTTGCATCTATCTAGACTTTAAATATAGGAATGTCAAATTTGACCTGTACCTTGAAAGGTGTGGCTTCTCCAGAGTGGTTGTTGGATGCATATCCGCCACCAGTAGGAAACCGTTAAAGGATCTCGGAAAATTCATCCATCATCACGTTCCTTTCCTTCTCGAGGGCCTCATAGAAAAATAATTTGATAGGATCTCCTGCTCACTTGTCTTTATTTTCTTCCACCATGGGAGTTCTTCGAGTTTGGGAGGTTGATATTGCAAGGGTTCAACCAGATCAAGCCCTAACTTCTATTTTCCTAACCTCGTTGGGGATGTGCAAAGAAAAATAGAGAAAGAACAGACCGCTATGATACCATTGATTTTAATTTATGTAGGAACGCAAAAAAATACACATATAACCATACATACAAATATGCAATAGAAATAACACTTCATTTCATTAATATCAAACAACTGAAATTTGTTTATAGACAAAATGGAAATAAACTAGCTAGGGCACCAATAGCTTATCTCTAAGAAGACATGTTGCGGCTACATGCCTCTGAATTATGTTACAATGAGGCTCAAAGGCCTATTTATTATTGAGAAATAATTAAAAACCCTAAACATCCAAAAACCTAACTATAGGAGATAAAGCGCCAAATCTATGGGCTCCGTTTGGGTAAATTGGTACATCAAATTCCCGAGGGCGTAACTTTGGCATATGATCTCTGTTTAAAGCGTTGAATATATTGTTATAAATATCTATCCGAGGACTTAAAATTTTGAATGGGAAACATCAAAGGGACTTCAAATTTCCTCATGGTTTTCCCAAAAACGTTGTTTAGGGCCTCAAAATGGCTCCAAAAGTTCAGGACCTAAAAAAATACTAAAAATAGTAAATTGTGATAAAACTGAAAAACATAAAGAAACAATGGTAGGGGTCCCAGGGGAATAGAACTGTGCTAAAACTGAAAAACATAAAGAAACAATGGTAGGGGTCCCAGTGGAATAGGTGGGTGGCCACCAATATCCACCTAGATCATAGCTTGAGTAAAGACTTGAATGGACATGTGGGATATTTTATAAGGATCAAACACCCCAAATATAGGGTTGGGATACCCTAATATGCACTAATTTCCTATTAATATCCTCCATACTACATTCTCCATCTCCTAATAATCTATCTATGGAAAAATAACAAATAAAATACAACTACCAAAAATTTGTGAACTTCTAATCGATTCTTAATGAGAGTAGTTAAATATTTTTATTTTTTAACTATTGTGTTTTATGACATCTACAATAGGGATATTATAGATAAAAGGTAAAAATTGAATATTTTTTAGTCATAAATTATTATGACTATTGTTAAAAAATTATTGTTTCATTTAATGATATTTCCTGGAAATAGAATCCTTCATTCTAAAGGGAAGGATCCCTTTTGGGTTTTTAAAATTGTTACATCATGGGAAAAAGTTAAAGTTCCAGCGAGAGACAAACACCGAGGATGGTGTTCCCTTTTAGGAGAAGTATGTAACATCCCTACCATAAATCAAGTAAAACCTATTATATTTACAAGTGAATATATTACGAATTTAATGAGTGGAAATAATTAATTAAATTAATTTTTTTGTACATTTATTGCAATATCCATTCGACATGTATAAAAATGTTGTTAATGAGTAGTTATAATGTCTATTTAGGTAAATTAAATTTTGTAACCATGAGGTGGTTCATACTTTTCTTAGTTAATACATTATTCTTTTTCCATTCGGATCTTGTCAAATACTATGAGGTGTTTTAGGAGAATGGGGGGATGGGAATGCCCAAAAACATTAAGAAATTAGGACAAAGAGGTTGAATACAGTTGTAGATATTTCATTTAAGTAAATTTGTTGAAGGAAGTATTTAATTTACCATGAACATATGGATTTGTATTTCTAGACAAAAAAATATATATCCTGTTATATATTAAAATTTTTAACACATTAAGTAAAGGGTAAACGAATTAGAGTTTGATATTGATTATTGCGTCAACACTCAATGCATTATGCTTAGTTTTTAAACAATATGTCAAAATTTGGAATATATTGAGTAAAGTGCCCAGATTCGAGTCACATTCATGTTGAAGCTAATTGAATATATGAAATACTATGTCCAACCTAAAGAATTTATCGATGGTTATGCCAAGGTCTTAGCAATTGTGTCAACCACTAAGTTATTATCTCCAATCTTCAATGATCATAGAAACAAATAATTGATTATTCCTAGTTTTATTTGAATGTGTTGAGTTAGTATCTATCAATTTTATAGAATATAAACATAAAGCATTCAGATTGGTAAAGAATTGCAGAACCAAGAATGATTAGGAATTGAACAAATCGTGAATGATATGGAGGAGAATATAGTTTTAATAAAGTACATATTGTTTTGAGAATGGTTTTAATGTTGGTATGAGTTTTATTAAACACAGAGACGTTTGAATTCCAATGAAGGTGGTATATTTTGATGAGATGTGGTTTTATTTAAGTGGAAAATTGTTGATTGTTTTAATAATCCTTTATATTTTTACCAAGTCATGCGCTAATTGCGAGGAATTTATACATTATGGGTAAAGTCGCACCATGATCCACATACCTACATTTGGAGTCCCAATATTGGTATTCCTTGCATGCTTGTTGATTGTGACTAGTGTGATTTGAATTAGTGGTGAATATAAAAGCCACGAAGTGTCATGTGTCCACAATACACTAGAGAGATCAGAAACTTTCCCATTTCATTGAGAGAAAAATATGTGTTATATCCGTGTGCCTCCCACACTAACATATTATGGAAACCCTTATTTCCCTCACAGAGATTTTGATTCCTCTTATATGGCATCCATGTTGAACAATGGTTGTCATTGATGTCAACCCAAGCAGCACCAGGGGCTAACCCAATATTTCATGGGAATTTTGACCTGCCAAATTATTATATTCCAGTTCAAGAATGCTTTTGATGGTTTCTACTTGTTGATATGTTTCCTTTGATATTTGGCACGCCACATAATTATTCACGATTTGAGAGATATTCATGTTTGAAGTTTGTAACACCAGTTAGTGGGCTAAAATCCCATGGGGTTGTGGAATGGGTCATTGAAAATTAAATAATTAATAATTTTTAAACTCCTAAATCCCTCCCATGTTCACTTGTTGAATCCCCTCTCAACTTGATAATTTTTATAAATTTTGATCCTCATATCCTCCTTATGTGGGGATTTCGCTATCTGAAACAAGTCACCGTTGTATTTGTGCTCTAACTTGTTTTCTACGAAGGTTCAAAAGTTGAAATTTTTATGAGCTGAAACTAAAATCCTGAGAAAGCTCATGTACAAGTTTCAGATCAAGGTGCATAACAGTTTCGGAGATATGATCTGTGGAAGTCAGTGTTTTTGCAGGCTCCTGAAATTCATCGCAAAGAAGTGACCTTGGTAAAATCGTCATATATCTCTCTCTCTGAGTATCAGATTGGAATTCTGTAAATAGTGGAAGATAGGGCATAGACTGTAGTTTTCTCTCTATAAATTTTAGAGCCGAATAAAGAAAAAATTACACATGCCACGCCGTGCAAGTTAGCTCTACTAAAATAGTCCATAATTAGGGCATTGTGAGAGATTGGGGATAACTCTCCCTTGAAGAATCCAAATTGGGTCAGACCTATGGCATTAGAAATATGACTCATAGGAATACTGTTGGACCAAAAATCACATATTTGGGATTTGAAATAGCAGATATACACCAGATTCAATATCGAGCTCCTACAAGGAAAGAAAAAACTAGATCATGTGTTGTCAAGGGCTGCAAAGAACAAGACTTTCTAGGGAAAAAAACAAAAGCAAGGTGCAGGAGAGGGTAGCATGACAAGAGCAACAACCAAGGTGCAAAAAAACAACAAAACTTTTATCGCATGAAGTCTTCAAGTGGAAAGCACTGCATACAGTCACTGTAAAGGTATCATTGTACTAAGTCATTGTAAATACATTATTGTAAAAATTGTATTAGTGTCTATCTGCTAAGAGTTGAAGAGGCAGTGTTGGAAGTTCTAGGATCATCATTAGGTGGCTGTGTCATTAGTATTGGTACATAAGAAGAATAGATCAGGTCACATGTGTCTGGATTATAGGGAGATAAACAATATCACTATTAAAGATAAATTTCCCATTTCTATTATTGATGAATTATTGGATGAATTATATGCAGCAATTTATTTCACCATGTTGGATCTATTTTGAGGAAATCATCAAATTAGAATGAATACTGAAGACATGTCGAGCTCATGAGGGTTATTATGAATTTTTTGTCATGCCTTTTGGCCTTACGAATGCACCTTCTACATTTCAAGGGTTGACGAATTCAATTTACAAACACTTCCTTAGAAAATTTTTGTTAGTATTTTTTGATGATATACTGATCTACACTAGGTCTTGGAAGGATCATGTTCAACATGTTTAGAGGTTGCTCAAACTATTGGAGGAGAAATAATTATATGAAAAAACCTCTAATTTTTTCTTTGGAGTACAAGAGGTGGAATGTTTGGGTCATATTATATCTCAAGAGGTTGTTAAGGTAGACCCTAACGAAATTAAATCTATTAAGGAATGGAAATTCCCCACAACCATAAAGAAGTTGTGAGGATTTGTTCAATTAACGGGATATTATCAAAATTTTGTTAAGAATTATGGGATAATAACAACACCGCTAACAACATTAGTGACGAAAGATGAATTTTCATGGACCGTTGAAGCAACTAAGCCCTTTGAACATCTTAAAGAGGCAGTGTTCCAAGAGCCGGTCTTAGTTATGATAGAGTTCAAAAAAACCTTTATTATGGAATGTGATGCCTTAGGAAATGGAATTGGGTTGTTTTAATGCAGCAAGGAAGACCCCCTTTTTTTTTAAAGCCGTCCAATCAAAGGAAAGTATTTACAGAAAGATATTTATGAGAAGGAAATGTTGGCAATACTACATGCACTAAAGAAATGGTGACCTTAGGTAATAGGAAGACACTTCAAGGTAATATCTAATCATTATAGTCTTAAATAATTTTTGGAACAAAGAATATCTTCAGAAAAGCAGCAAAAATGGGTGACAAAGATGTTGGGTTATGACTTTGAAATCATATACAAAAAAGGGAAGCTAAATGTTGTTGCAGATGCACTCTCAAGAAAGGATGAGGATGTGGAAGTATTTCTTTGTGCCATTTCTATTATCCAGCCAGATTGGATAAACGGAGCAAGGGAGGAATGGAAGAATGAAAAAGAAGTATGTATTCTCATTCAAAAGTTGTAGCAAGATCCCAATACATCCGATACTTTTAGTTGGAAAAATGATTCCTTATGGAAAAAAAATCGCTTATATCTTTGTAAAAATTACCAACTAAAAGAAAATATTCTTTTATAATTTCACATGCTTCCCTTAAGAGGATACTCAGTATTTTTAATAAGTTACCATAGGTGAAGAAATATTTTTTTTGGGATGGCCTTAAATCTGATATTCAAAATTTTGTGGTGGAATGTTTGGTTTTCCAGAAAAGTAAAGTTGAGACAATTAAGATCTCGGGTCTAATACAACCTTTATCCATTCCAAATCAATGTTGGGAGGAGGTTTAAATGGATTTTATCACATGTTTACCTAAGTTCGAAGGAAAGAGTGTAATCATGGTGGTAGTTTATAGTTCTACTATGTATGCACACTTTTGTCCATTATCTCATCCATTTAAAGCGATTACAGTTTCTACTGCATTTATGGAAACAATTCAAAAGATACATGGAAACCCAAATATTATTGTAAGCGATGGAGATCCCATTTTTACTGGAATTTTTTTGGACAAAATTATTTTCTTTTTTGGGTACTCAACTAGTTCATAGCTCATCTTATCATCCTCAATCCGATGGGAAAAATGAGATAGTAAACAATTGTTTGGAATGATATATGCATTGCTTTGTATCTGATAAAAAAACAAAATGGGTCAATTGGTTACCTCTGGAAGAATGGTGGTATAACACTTCCATCTACACTACAGAAAAAATGACCCCATTTATGGTACTTTAGGGATATCACCCATCACCCATCACATCATCTTTAAGAGAAAATTCTTAGGTTCAACTAGTGGAAGAACACATAGAGCATAAAAAAGAAGTTCTCCAACTCTTAAAGGATAACCTAAATTTGGCACATAATTGAATGAAGCAACAGGAAGAGCAACATCACAACAAGATAAGTTTTGATGTAGGTGACTCGTTATTTTTACGACTACAACCATAAAAAAATTCTCTCAAGCAAGCTAAGAAGGATAATAAATTATCACCAAAGTAATATGGTCCTTACAAGGGATTGCAAAATATTGGTACTATGGCATACAAATTCGAGCTTCATGCATCTTCCCCAGTGCACCCAGTTTTCCATGTTTCATGCTTAAACAAGGTTATAGGTGACAAAATTCGGGTAAAAACAATATTTGCATAACTTGATGAGGAAGGAAAAATCATATTGGAACCTAAAGCAATCATGGAAACAATATTTCGATATCTACAAAATCTATCAATTTCAAAGTATCTCATTAAGTAGAAGAACATAGCCAATGAGTATTTCACATGGGAGGATGACAATTTTATGCAACAACATCCATAACTACTCAAGCATTGAGGACAACAATTTTTTGATGGAGAGGGGCATGTTAGGGCCCTATATTACTAGTGTAGTCCCTTATGGTTTTTAGTGTAGCCCCCTTAATGTTATTGTTGTACCCCTATAGTTCCCATATTGTTATTATTGTGTCATTACCTTATTATTGTTAGGTCGGATAGGATTATATTGTGGCCCCATGGACTCCTATGTATAAAAAGGAGTTTTTTTCATTTTTTTCATCCAAGAATTGTTCATTTATGCAATGTAAAGGAGGTTTCACCCTCGAAGTGGCTGATTTCTAAGGCGTTGATCTCTCTTTTCTTCTATTTTTGGATTTGGTTTCATAACAATCCATATTTAAACTACGAATCAGACGATCCAGAAGCATTGAATGGTTGTTAGGTTAAACCATGACCCTACCCTCTCGGTAGTCCTTCATTTTTCTTTGCAGTGTCACTAGTTCAACCGCTCTGCAACTTACCCTACCGGTTCAGCAAAGTTAGGGTAATTTCACTAGCTCTACCAATATTTCCATTGGAGGTTCATTTCACAGACTTTGGCAAGTTGTAAGCTCTTCATAAATCATTTATTTTTTTTCCCTCTAAAACTTCGGGTTAACTATGTTTCTTACAGGTTCAACTCCTTCAAGGATATAAATATGGTTCGAGGTTTTCGACCTGGCTTACCCAAGTTTGGGTTCTACAGGTAATATACCAAACCTAGATCAACCCATCTGCCATAACCTTATAATATTTTATTTGCTGTAACTTTTAATATTTTCACTCAATTAATACTTGTATTTATTTTTCTTGTGCAAGGTACTTGTGGCATTTCTCTTCGATAACCACTACATCTTTCGTTCTTGTTCCAAAATACTTTGACAAGGTAGCAAGGAAATTCTTGGCTCAGACACGATAAGTAAAACCATATTTTTCCTTCGTTATGTGCCTAAAACTCTACTCTTGTGTGTTGTTGTTAAGGGTCTTCCACTGGCCTCTTTGTGGCAAATACCAGGTCAGATTAAACCCTCATTTAAATTCTATATTACCATCTCGGGTTTGGTGTTCCAAGGCTTTATTTCTTTGTAGATTAGAGTGTACCCTCATGAGACATATCATTCCTCCCATTGTTTTCCTCAATTATTGGTTGGTGATACAAGTATTGCATGTGTAACTTAAGACCTGGTTTAACATTGCGACTTTATCACCGCGACCTGCCATTTGATTCAGTCGTAAACATCATTATTTTGTTCCATTTTGTTAGATTCATTACAAATCACCGTCCATGAATTTTTAGTTACACTCTTTCATGATGTTTTAAATATCAATACTAGAGGTTAATTTACTCTATTCTATTTTAGTTGATAATTTATGCTCTTGTGGTGGTTTGGATTTTATTTGTAGACCCTTCGAGTCGTGCTGGTATTTCATAACATTGTCATTATATTTCCTGCACATTGATTATATTTTCCTTCTGTTGTAATTATATTATTACTAAATATGAAGTATTAATATGGTTATTCCTACTCATTCTCAGTAGGCGAGTTATTTTTTTCATTCATCTTCACTGTAAGTAGTTTATGTACTACTTTTCGAGCAAAGAGCTATTAAACATCATAATTTGTATGAGTTTTTTTTGTTCTAGATATGATTTTCACTACCACGGTTACTGTACATTGTATGTCATATTGTGCTAGATGATGGTGACTTCCTTGGCTTTCTGCCCATTTTCCCAGTTAGGCTAGAGGACAAGGATTTCCGCCTGGCACCCATAGGTTGCCTAATGTAGAAACCTATTCCCCCTAACACCTCATTACGCTGACTTTCAAAGCAACATATAACATGAAATGGGAGAGTTGAACTATTAATGATTTGGGATTTTAGAATTATTTCCCTAATTACAAACCGGGTTATATAACATAACACTCTCATATAGAGGTTGTAGAATTCTTAGGGTTAACGTGCATGTTATTTAACTAATGTAACAAAGTGGACCTTCCCTAGGATTTTTAAATAATATAAACAATCTTGTCTTCAACATGTCATATAGACGATTGTTAATGTAATCATTTCCAGATTAACTAATTTATTTTATGTAGAATTAAACAGAACTATATTCTTTTCTCTTTTATAATAAACATATATCTGCTGGAAGAGAACCAAAGAACCAAACTATAGATCTTTAAAAAAATAATAATAAAGAAACCATGTACTTATCTCAAAATTGTACTCCAACTATTGGTTCCACACAAACGTGAGAGAGGCTATCATGTCCTTAGCTCCCCCCGTGCACCTCCTAACGAGTCCATACCTCTTTGAATTATAGAGTTCCATTTATCCTAACCAGCTCTAGAATCTCTCTATCTTTTTAGTATTATGTTGTTCCTTTCTTTTAAATTTTCACAAGACCCCTTCTCCTCACCAAGATATTTCATTTATCCTAAAAGGATAAGATAATTCTATCTTCTAACTACCACTTTAACCACTCTAGAATATTTTCGTATATTTACCAATTAATTGTAGTAATTCTAGAAATATTAAATCTTTATTCATAAGAAAATGTAAACACTCATTTATTAACAATGTTGATCAGAATTATTATTCTATCCATTAATAACATTGCATAATATGGTAACAAACAAAATTAAATTAAATTACAGTCTGAGGATGTTACATCTTCCCCCCCTAAGATATACATCATCCCTAGTGTTTAATCCTCTATATGAAGTAACACCGGATATGCTTTTCACATAAATTCCTCATCTTCTGAGGTGGCCTCTTTGGGGCCAAAGTGCTCCCACTGCACTTTAACCTAGAAGATGATTGTTTTCTAGAGTGTTATTTCTCTCCGATCAAGAATACGTTGGTGTTCTACTAGAAATTCCTCTTTCGATTCAACCTGTAACAACCAACATTCAACCCGTTAGTGGCTTATATGTATCATTATATATTTCCTATTAACATTCACATTTTAACTGAACATGTTGTCAATGAATTATATGCTTGGAATCATGCACATATTGTTTCAGTGGGGACACATGAAATATATTTTGCACCCTGATGTGGTTGGGTAGAGTCAATAAATACGCCACCAGCCCTACCCTTTCCAATATTTTGAAAGATCCAAATAAATGGGGAACTAACTTACAAAATTTGGTCCATATCAGGGTATTATTGTTTGGTTTAATTCTAACATAGATGTGATCTCCCACCCTGAACTCCTGATAATTTCTCTTTTGATCAAGATAAACATTTTTCCTGTTCTAGGAAGCTTTTAAATTCTTCTGAATTCTCTTTACTTCCCGCTCCATATCCTCCAACATCTCAGGTCAAAGCATTAACTTGGTTTCGAGACTGCTCTAATTGATGGGAGTCCTACATCTCCTCCCATATAACACCTCAAAGGGACTGAATTTTAGAGACTCTTAGTACATTTTATTGTATGCAAACTCAATCAAATGTATGTAATCTTCCCACTTAGTGGGCCACTGCATTACATACATCCTTAACATGTCTTCCAGTATTTGATTCACTGGCTCAATCTATCCATTTGTTTATGGATGATAAGAGGTACTGAATTAAATCTTTGTACTTAGACCAGTGAAGAGTTCCTTCTATAAAGTTGAGGTGAACTTCACACCTTTGTCTACGGTAATCGTCTTCGGGATGTTGTGCAATCTAAACACTTCCCTCATAGAAATTTCAACAATTTGCATTGTTTTGTAATTGGACTAGATGAGTATAAACTTTGCTACCTTACTTAATCGTTCCACCAGTACCATTATTGAATAATTATATTTTATATTTCTTTGTAGTACTGTGATGAAATCGAGTGAAATGACCTCCCATTTCCATTCTTTTACCGGTATGGGATGTAGAAAACAAGCAGGATGTTGGTTTTTGACCTTAACTTGATGACACTCTAAACACTTAGTTAACTATTCAACGATATCCCTACTTATCCTAGGCTAGAAATATTCCTTTCTTATTGTTGTTAGCATATTCTGTTAATTGACGTGGGCTGTATAAGGACTTAGGTATCATTCATCCAGAATCATCTCTTTCAATGCTAATTAATTAGAAATATATATATTTCGTCGGAAAACTAGAAGTTTTTCATTATTGATCTTATAATATGATTTTTTTCCTTTATTTTCTTGAGATGTGCTTGTTGCTACAGAAACTGGTACTGAGGATATTTTTTCACTGCCTTGTTCACTTGATCCTAAAACTCGAAATTCACTTGATTAAAGTAGAGTTCATAAATACGATGTATTTTTCTACTTAAAGCATCATCGACACAATTTTATTTACCTTTCACATGATGAATTTCAAAGTCGAATTCACTCAAGAATGTGTTCCACCTTGCTTGATGACCATTCAATTCAACCTTCTTAAAATATCCAGTTAGGTTTTTGTGGTCCATTTTCAGTAGAATTGTTTCCCTAACAAGTAGTGGCTCCATACTTTGAGTGTGTGAACTACTACGATCAGCTCTAAACCATCAGCAGAAGAATTTTTCTCATGATCCTTTAGCTTCCTGGACTAATATGAAATTATTTTTTCGTGTTGTGACAAAGTTGTCCCCACCACTTCCTTACAAGCATCGATGCAGAATTCAAACTCCTTGGTTGTGTTAGATACCTTCAATATAGGGGAATTTGTTAACAGTTTCTTTAACCATTCAAAGTTGGTTTAGCATTCACTGGTACATTTTAAAACTCGTCCTATTTGTTGCAATGAGGTAATAGGAAATACAATTTGAGAAAATAATTCGATATAACGCCTGTAATATCCATCCAAACCCATGAAGGACTGTATGTCTGCTACATTCCTAGGTACCCTCCACTCAATAATAGTATTAATCTTCTCCATTTCAACTGATATCCCTTTAGCCTAGATTACATGGCCTACATACTAGATCTTTTCTTTGTAGAAATCACACTTACTGAATTTAGCATAAAGCTCGTGGTCTCATAACATTTTCAGCACCAAGCGTAAATGTTCCTTATCCTCTTCCATGGTCTTAGAATAGATTAATATATCATCAATGAAAATAAAAAAAAAATTGTTAGTTCCCTATATTACTAGTATAGTCCCTTACTTTTGTTAGTGTAACCCCATTATTGTTATTGTTGTACCCTTATAACCCCAATATTGCTATTATTGTGCGCTTGCATTATTATTTTTAGGTCAGCTAGGATTATATTGTGACCCCATGGACTCTTATATATAGAAGGAGGTTTTTCATTTTTATAAGACAAGAATTGTTCATCTATGTAATGTAAAGGAGGTTTCCCCATGGAAGTGGCTTATTTCTAAGGTGTTGATCTCTATTTTCTTCTATTTTAGGATATTGTTTCATAACATTTGGTATCATATCTTTGGATTCTAGGGTTTCACTGCTCCAAACATGCCATCATGGAAGTTTCACTATAACATTTTTTATACAAATGATCAGAAGCTAAAATTTGTATCACGTAAAGATGAACTACTGAGGAAGGTCGTGTAAAAATTTTAGATCGTGGTTGGTAATTTTTTTGGAGATATGATCTCTGGAAATTAGGTTTTCTTCACGCTCCTGAACTTGATGTCAAAGTGGTGCCCACGGGAAAATCGTTATAACTCTCCCTCTTAGAATTGGATTGGAATTCTGTAAAGAGTGGCCGCAAGTACATGTACTTTAGTTTCCTTTGTATCAATTTTAGAGTCGAAGGAGGAAATAGTGACAGATGGCACGCCGTAAAATTTCTCTCTACTAAAGAAGTCTATAATTAGGTGATTGTGGGATATTGGGCATAAATTTGGCTTGAAGAATCCAAATCAAGTCAGACCTGTGGCATTCAAAAGAAGGTACAAAGGGATACTAGAGGGTTGAATTTTAGACGTTGAAGATATTAAATCACAGAGATAATTCAGTTTCAATATCAAGCTCTTCAAAAGCAAGAAAAAGGTGTGTATGTTTTTTCAAAGTGCATAAGTCTTGTGTGGAAAATTAGTTTGAATTGATTCCAAGGGAATATTGTAGAATAGATATTAGTATTGGGTTCTAAAATTCCCCCTAAAAATAATTCTACACTCATTAAGCCTTCAGAAGGCTCTAATATGACTCATGAAGACGAAAAAGTACAATATAACATATCAAAATTACAAGAGCAAGTGCACCAAATTTCGCTCTCGCAAAGAGCAACAAAATATGAAATGGAAGTTTTGAAGAAAGGCATGGAAGCTAAGATGTATGGTTTGAAGAAAGGCATGAAAGCTAAGATGGATGGAATGGAAGCTGGAATGGAAGCTAAGATGGATGCCATGGAAGAAAAAATAAAAGACATGATGGAAAACATGAATAATGATCTAAAAGCAGACATGGAAGGTTTGACAAAATTGATACAAGAAATGTTTCCTAATGGAGAAAATATAGTAGAGGAAACTCATGCTAAGAAAAAAATAAATGTTAATCATGATTTCATAAACTCTAATGTTGGATGGAAGGACCACCATATTCCAAAGATGGATATGAGGAAGTTTGATGGCAAGGATCCTGTAACATGGATACTATAGATGGAACAATATTTTGATCTCAATAATGTGCAAAACACACAAAATGTACGCATTTCAACTTTACATTTAGAACAAAATACATTTATATGGTATCAATGGATTTTCTCCTGTAAAAAAAGTGTCACTTGGTCATTTTTTATAGAGGAAATGATAGCACATTATGAGGATACAAAGAGAAACACCTTCTTTAGCCAATTGATAAATCTCAAACAAAAGGGTTCAGAGGTGGAGCACATTAAGTACTTCCAAAAATTGAATATAAGGGTAACTGATATTCCATAGGAACACAAGATTGATGTCATTATAGGGACTTTAAAGGATAACATCCAACATGAAGTTCACGTTTGGGAACTTGATTCACTGGAGAAGGTATTCAGGTTGGCAAGAAAAATTTAATGTAAAATTATGGCAACAAGGAAGCCTACCACTCATATCTATAAAATGGAAGTGTTGCTACTCCTATAATTCAACAACCTACAAGGTTGACACAACAACAATTGGAATAAAAAAGAGAAAAATGGCTTTGCTATAGTTGTGATAGAAAATACACTAAAGGTCATAAGTGTGCTGAGAAAAAATTATTTTACATAGATTATGAAGAGGAGGAAGAAAATGAACAAGAAACTTCAAAAGAAGAGGATATACACCAAGAACCAATCCTAGAAGAAGAAAAAATGAGTCTGACCATATGGTGTAATGCATTGGATGGAATTGCCACTCCCTAAACACTTAAGATATAAGGGCATATGAAGAAGAAAAATTTAACAGTGTTGATTGATTTGGGTAGTACTCATAATTTTATTCATTGTAAGGTATTCAAGGAATTGAATTGTTTCCTATACCCATAACCATAATGTCAAGTGATGGTTGAAAATGGAGGAACTATAAATTTCTCTAGAAAATTCCATAATATCAAGCTAACCATGGGGGAATATGTATTGAATAGTCCAATTCTTTGCATTCAAGTGTGAGGTGCTGATGTTGTACTAGGAGTACAATGGTTACAATCTTTGGGGATGGTAGCTTTTAATTTTCAAGAGATTTTCTTCAAAAAAATTTCGGAAGGAAAGGAATTCGAATTACGGGGTATCTCCAAGAAGTCAGGAAAGATAATAAGCTCTAATGTCATGATAAAGCTTATGAAGAAAGAACAACGAGCCCTAATTTCACAATTATGCTCACTAGATGTTCCAACATCAAAATCGTTTATTTCTCCATATCTCCAAAAAGTCTTATACAAACATTCCAAGGTGTTTGGAACTCCCAAAGGACTCCCACCTATTCGTGATCATGATCATGATATTAATTTGATTCCAGGAATTATTCCTCAAAACATTAGGCCTTATAGATATCCTTATGTCAAAAAGTGTGAAATTAAATGTATGATTGTAGAAATGTTAGAGGCTAGTATCATTTAACCTAGTCAAAGTTATTTCTCTGCTTCAGGAGTATTGGTGCAGAAGAAGGATGCATCATGGTGCATGTGTCTAGATTGTAGGGAGTTCATTAGGCTCACTATTAAAGATAACTTTTCCATTCTTGTGATTGATGAATTATTGGATGAATTACATGGAGCAATTTATCTTACCAAGTTTGATATTCATTCAGGATATTGTCAAACTAGAATGAAGACTAGAGATATTCCAAAAAAAACATTTCAAACACATGAGGGTCATTATGAATTTTTGGTCATGCCTTTTGGCCTTACGAATGCACCTTCTACATTTGAAGGGTTGATGAATGCCATTTTCAAATCCTTCCTTAGAAAATTTGTGCTTGTTTTTTTTATGATATACTAATCTACAACAGGTCTTGGAAGGATCATGTTCAACACATTGACAGGGTGCTCAAACCATTGGAGGAGAAAAACTTATATGAAAAAACATCCAAATTTTTCTTTCAAGTACAAGAGATAGAATATCTGGGTCATATTGTGTCTCATGAGGGTGTTAAGGTAGACCCTAATAAAATTAAATCCATTAAGGAATGGAAATTCTCCATAACGATAAAGCAGCTGTGAGGATTTCTCAAGTTAATAAGGTATTATCGCAATTTTGTTAAGAATTATGGGAGAATAGTAGGACCTCTAACAACATTATTGAAGAAAGATGCATTTTCATGGACTCCTGAAGAAACTAAGGCCTTTGAACATCTTCAAGAGTAAATGTGCCTAGCACTGGTGTTAGCTACACCAAACTTAACAAAAACCTTTATTGTGGAATGTGATGCCTCACGAAATGAAATTGGTGTATTTTTAATGCAAGACGGAAGACCCATTTCTTTTGAAAGTCATCCAATTAAAGGAAAATATTTAGAGAAAGATAATTTTGAGAAGGAAATGTTGGCAATACTACATGCACTAAAGAAATTGTGACCTTACCTAATGGGAATATACTTCAAGGTAAAAAATAATCATGATAGTCTTAAATAGTTTCTGGAACAAAGACTATGTTTAGAATAGCAAAAAAAATGGGTCACAAAGATGTTGGGTTATGACTTTGAAGTCATCTATAAAAAAGGGAAGCCAAATTTTGTTTCAGATGCACTCTCAAGAAAATATCAAGAGGTGGAAGAATTAATTTGTTCCATTTATATTATCCAGCCAGATTGGATAACCGAAGCAAGAGATGAATGGAAGAAGGACGAAGAAGTGTAGACACTCATTCAAAAGTTGCAGCAAGATCCTAGTACATCGGAGACATTTAGTTGGAAAAATCATTCCTTCTGGTACAAAGAATGCTTACATATTTGTAAGAATTCCCAACTAAAACAAAATATTCTTTTGGAATTGCACACTTATCCTTTAGGAGGACACTCACATTTTTTTAAAACATACCACAGGGTGAAGAAATATTTTTCTTGGGATGGCCTTAAATCTAATATTCAAAATTTTGTGGCAGAATGTTTGGTTTTCCAAGAAAATAAAGTTGAGACAATTGATAACCCAAGTCCTCTACAACCTTTATCCATTCCAATTCAACGTTGGGAGGAGATTTCAATGGATTTTATCATAGATTTACCTAAGTCCAAAGGAAAGAGTGTCATCATGGTGGTAGTTGATAGACTTACCAAGTATGCACACTTTTTTGCATTATCTCATCCATTTAAAGAAATTACAGTTGCAACTACATTTATGGAAGCAATTCAAAAGCAAATTGGAAACCTAAAGATTATTGTAAGTGACAGAGATCCCATTTCTACTGGAAATTTTTGGAAGGAATCATTTTCTTGTTTGGGTACTCAACTAGCTCATAGCTCATCTTATCATCCTCAATCCGATGGTCAAACTGAGATAGTGAATAAATGGTTGGAAGGATATATTCGTTGTTTTGTATCTGATAACAAAACACAATGGTTCAATTGGTTACCTCCTGCTGAATGGTGGTATAATGCTTCCTTCCACACTGCAGCAAAAATGACCCCATTTATGGCATTTTATGGATATTGTTGGAATAAGGTCTCCTACAAAGTTGCGAATGTTGTCCATTTTGTATAATTTTGATTATATTTAGTCTAACATAGGGGTTTTGGGGTGGATCAAAGCCCCTAATGCATAGTAAGCGGGTCAAGGGTAGACCAAGAGTCCACAAACCATGGTTTGCAAACCATTGGATGCGTAGGCTAAAGTAATATAAGTAGTTGAAACTTTGTGAGTCGATAGGTAGAGATGAATTAAGACTGGTGCGAATTACGAATTGCTAGATCTAGGTTGGGTTGTTTTGGGTTACGACTACTGTTGGCTGTGTGCTCGTTGCTCCTTTGTCCTGCTGTGTGTAGACCCTGTTGGCTGTGTTCCAAGGTGGTATTTGGGGAATGTATGGAGATTTTGATATATAATATATGCAAAGTATTATTGAACCTTATACTATTATCTGGATCTATTTTGTTATGATTAATGCGAACAAAGATTACCTGATTAAGCTGCGAACTTGTCTGTTTTATCTCTGTGATATGAACATCTTTGAATTTAGTATATTACTGTAATCAGACTGAAACTGCACTTGTTGATTACATCTCTGTTAATGAACGCGAGCTATATGTGTTGACGATACTGGCTACGATTAAGCTATTTTATGCTTATACTTGATGATGCGCATGTGGATGCAAGCCTACTAGAATAGATCTGATAAGAAATATAGGCTGGTTACGTCTGGAACCTTGTAAATCATGAGTGTGCAGTATACAATATGGTAATTTTGAAGTCAAACGCAACTCAGCTTGACTTACCTACCCTTTCCCAGGGTGCGGAAACCTGGTTCCAGCACCCTCCCATATTGTTTCAGGTGAGACTTTGGCCTGCACAAGCAGGTCACTGCCGAAAGGGCCAGTAGTATAGGGGTTGGTTGGCAAACCTTAACCTCCGAACCTGGGTGAAGACCCCTAGAGCCAAAAAATGGTTTCGTTGCCGGGACCGGGAGAATTTTGAGAGAGGAGTCGGGTAATGCCATGGCCGTATTGGAAACCTGAAAGAAAATAAATTGATGAATGGTTTGAAGAAAAAGTTCAGGAATTTGCAGTAACTGAATTTACGATCGATAAATTTGTGCCTTACTCAGAAGAAGAGCAAAGGTTCTCCAAGGGCTTCCAGGGAAAGTTTCTAAGAACTTTGCCATTACTGATTAAGATCTTATTGCGTGAAAAGAGTGTCCTGTGTAGCCATACCGAGTGAATGAGATCCGATGAAAGTAAGGGTACAACGCGTAGTGGCAAGTACTACAGAACTAATCAAGAAGGAGATCGATCTGTCTATAGTCCAGTCACTCATTTTTCTGTGCATAACCCTCCATCAACACCATCTTTGAGTTCACGCAGAGGCAAGAACTCACCTCTGCCACCATCGGAAGATGATATGACTTCAAAGATGAAGTTACCCTCCTTCAAGGGTGTGGGGGCTGAATATATGGATCAGTTCTGGTTTGTCGCAGGGTTTGCATGGAATGTGTAGAATGTAGTATAGTAACAAATGTTGTGAAAAGAGTGTATTTGTCTCTTTCTTTTGAAGGAAGGGCTCTGGACTAGTACATCTGATACCTAGACCAACATGCAAATGCAAGCATTGAAGACATTAAGGATGCCTTGAACTAGCAGTTCAAGAAGCCTAATGCCTACCCCCAGATAGTGAACAACCTGAAATATTTCAAGCAAGGTCCATCTAAGTTGGTATGGGAAGCTGATTAGCAATTAAAAAAAGTAATCAGAGAAGGAGGATTCCAGTATAATAATAGGCAGCATGCAGAATGGTTCATTTCTATGTTTCTACCCCACCTACGCATGCTGATGGGCCACCAAGACATTGAGTTGCAGGAAAAGGCCTTGGAAATATCAATGAAGCTGGAGGCTACGCCACGAGATGAAACCATAGATGCATCCCTTACAATAAATCTTTCAAGATAATGGATACTATGAGCAGTGCGGGTCTAGCCGCACCTATAGCTATGAAACAACTGCGCTCGTTCCTCCACCTCGCAGACTACTAAAGTAAAACCAGGTAGCAGTACGCATGGATCACAGCACCTTTGAAAGAACTGTTTCACAGGACCGTGTCAGTTTCTTGAGATACCAGGTGTCGAGAAAGATTTGAATTAGTAAAGAAAAAAATCGGCCCACTCAGAGTGCAGATGGAACATTAGATGGACCACTTTGTGCAAATAAATCCTGTTGAACGTACGCAGGCACGCTGAGAGTGCAGATCTACGTTGAATGCACCAGAGCTGCGAAAACTAGCCGTCGAGACAGTCAAATTAAGTAAATTGAAAAATCTACCATTGAATGGAGCAGGCAGTGGGCATTTAATGAGGCAATTAAGAAATATTTTTTACCATTTACATGATGGTAGTTCCAAGTACTACTTGCCCCACCATCGACCACTCGTACTAGCTATAAAAGGGGTTGAACAGACTAGACAAGGGTTCCGTATATCATTTGTATAGCTTGTACTTGGTATATATTGTTGTGATGATTTGGTGCTGCATGACACTCTATGTGTATAGTGTCTCCTTCATGTCCAAACAACCTACACCCTCCGACAGTAGCAACTCAGAGTTTTTTTTTTGCGACAAGATGATAGTTACGAACGCTATTGAGCCTTCTGAACCACTAAGCTCTGTGGAATAAGGGACTGAGGAGGTAGTGGAAATCAATTCTAAGGCTGAAGAGATTCTCTCCACATCGAGCCCAACCACGAGAAAAGGGAAAGAAAAGGCACAGAGCTTGAGAAAGCCCCCGAAGCCCACGAAATGGCCTGCAGGAAAGCCGTGAACGTCCTTGCTAACCACCAAATCCCCAAAGGCAGCTCAGGAGGAAGCACAAATCGTCGAGCCAATTCACTAGTTACCCCCTTTTTTTTTGCCACGAAGGGCATCAACACAGACATCGAGGAATCTTGATCGCTTGGTCACATACCTATAGATGACACTGACCCCAAGCGAGGTGCCCATCATTGGCGAACCTGTTGGTAAGCTTCATGAGGTCAAGTTTGATGACCATGACCTATCCAACGTCGAGGCATTCCCAAAGCTAGCACCTATGCTATACCTCGACACAATTCATGATGAAAATGGAGTTATAGTCATCCCCCAGCGCTGGGCGTGGGGGTTGGCCGAGTCCAGGCTTCTGAACTTGCTCAGGATGCCCCATTTTGGTCATTACAATATTACAGATCATCTAGCACGATAGTTGCTCGCCCTAATTCACGAAGGCTTCATATGGATCCAGGACAGGACCCCTATCGATGCTGCGTTGATTCATATGATTACTGGCCTCTCGATGAATGGACCAAGCCATCTGGAGCAAGTGGGTAAGAAATATGAAGCTGAGACTGCTGAATTAATACGTCAAAAATTCAAAGTGGAGCGAAATACCTGGGGGTTTATCATCAAATCCATTAATGATCCCGCTACGCAGTTGGGCACGATGTTGCTAGCGTGCAAATTGATGATAAAATCCCAAGTCACCACTATCCCCGCCTATGTGGTCCAGCTAGCAAGCCAATGTGCAGAGGGAGTCTATTTTAATTGGGCTCAGTACTTACACGATGAATTCTTGGCCAACATACGAGAATCCCAGGACTTAGGGCGTTCTTTTTATTACTCATGGCTACCGTTCCTCATCGCGTTGATCACCTAGGAAGCTCTTATGGAGTCTATCCTCTTTGAGCTTACCTCGGATATGTGTGAAGGAGTCTGCTATGCCCATTTATGGGACTCCAAGGATGCATAATGCATAGAGGACAATCAAGTCTTCTGGGTCCTCGTCTAGAGCAGTGTGGCAGCTATCATCAACTCTCGCCCATGCTTATCACCCATGTTATACAACAAGTACAAACACACTACAATATTTTAGGTTACCATGCACAATATACAGATTCGGAGCCGAAAGGATAAAGCTTGGACCTTGCTCCCCTATATGGTCGCAGATGAGGAAATTGACACTGTTATTGCACTCTGGCCCCCACAATGCAAGATTGGCTTCAAGACCGGAGTGAAGAACCGTAAATATGCCAGCACTACGCAAGTACTTCCCCCTGTCATTAGTAAGGATGTTGGAGGATCCAGCAAAAGTACCGGGAAGGATACGGAATTGGCTATGAAGAAAGATGTGCAGTAGAAGCAGACTAAGGAGAAGGATGTCGAAGGTGCCACACAGAAATACTCGCAGCTCGACTTAGGGATAGAAGGAGGGGATACATCTCCCTGAGGAACGAAGCACACAAGAGAGCCTGCCAAAGAACTCTGGAAGAAGCAGTGCGCTCTAAGGACAAAGCATGATGAAACTGTCACCTTGACTGGTGGTGACCTTGAAAATATTGCGGATGCAGTCTCTCTAGCCATGCAAGATTGATGGGAGGCCCTTGAAGAGCAGAAGAAGGCTGCGCTCATCACATTACAGGCTGAGCTCCATGAACTACAGCTAAAGATAGACACACTAAATTTCAGACAAACGTTGCAAGCTACCAGCAATGATATGCTCACAACAACTAAAAGCCACCTCTGCCCTTTGCCTGGCACTACCCTTATGATCCATCTGCTCGACCTAAACACGCAGGTCCATAGTTGCCAGGAGGTATAGCTATGCTTAGCCAAACTACCTGAAGATGATTTACAGGGACTCCACTTAGGTATATTCCAGGAGATTCAACACCGTGACCTATAGATTCAACAACATCTAGAGGTGGTTGAGCAAACGATCAACGAAAGTACTGTCGCAGCTGCCCTCGCTACCATGCAACAGAAGGACCTCGAAAGCCTCATTCACCAGCTCTGTGTAGAAGTTACAGTAGAGATTTTTTCTACTGCTACGCCCCATGAAAAGGTTGAAGGGTTGGTTTCCGTATTGAGGGTGTCCTAAATAGAAGTTATAGAATTCAAGTCCTAGATGGAGCAGCAAATTGCCGATTTGCAGGCGAAATTACAGCCCAAAACACTTCCAAAGGTGCTGGCCCAATGATCTGCGCTGGTCACCGCTCCTACGAACGTCGTTACTAGGCAGATCATGTAGTGTGCTCAACTACTAAATACTGCCATGCAACTATGGACCAAGGTAATGCAATCCGCTCCTGCGTGAAATAACCCAGAAACTATGGCAGAAAGAAGCGTTTTCAACACTGGAAGCCACCCTGCCCACAATGGTTCCTGCTTAGCACCTGGAAAGATTACAGACCAGCCAAGACCTCCAAGCTAAAATAGAACTGCTTCAAAAGAAGAAAAAGGCCCTCACTGTTCGCCTGAAGCCTTGGATTGCTAACTCCCTTAGACTGTCAAAGGATGCTGATGTAGCCATAAAGCGGCCCAACCAAACTCTGGAAGGTGTCACCTCTATGACAGAAGGCCCGATATCATAGAAATTGGTCGACATTGCCTAAAATGTTGTTGCCCAAAGCGAAGCTGTGTTTCCCCCACTAGCTGAAGTAATCAAACTATTACAGGCGCAGGTGGAAACCCCACCACCTCAGTGACTCGGGACGAGTCACAAGATTGTGTTGGGGGAATGTTGCAAAAGGGTCTCCTAAAAAGCTGCGAATCTGGTCCATTTTGTATAATTTTGATTATATTTACTCTAATGCAGGGGTTTTGGGGTGGGTCAAAGCCATTAATTCATATTAAGCAGGTGAAGGGTAGACCAAGAGTCCATAAACCACGGTTTTTGGACCATTGGATGCGTAGGCTAAAGTAGTATAAGTAGTTGAACCTTTTTGAGTCGATAGGTAGAGATGAATTAAGACTGGTGTGAATTACGAATTTCTAGATCTGGGTTGGGTTGTTTTGTGTTAGGACTCTTGCTAGTTGTGTGCACGTAGATCCTCTCTCCTGCTGTGTGCAAACCCTGCTGGCTGTGTGCACAGGTAGTATTTGGGGAATGTATGAAGATTTTGAAATATAATATATGCAAAGTATTGCTGAACCTTTTGCTGTTATATGGATCTACTTTTTTATGATTAATGTGAACTAATATTACTTGATTAAGCTACAAACTTGTCTATTTTATCTCTGTGATATGAACATCTTTGAATTTAGTATATTACTGTAATAAGACTGAAACTACACTTGTTTATTATATCTCTATTAATGAAATGTGAATTGTCTGTGTTGATGATACTGGCTGGGATTAAGTTGTGCTATGGCTATACTTGATGATGCACACGTGGATGCGAGCCTGCTAGAACATATCTGATAAGAAGCATAGGCTCTTTACGTCTGGAACCATGCGAATCAGTTATCTACGGTATACGATCTGGTAATTATGAAGTCGAATGCAACTCAAATTTACTTACCTACCCTCTCCCAGGGTGTGGAAACTTGGTTCCATCACCCTCCCATACTACTTCGGGTGAGACTTTGGCCTACACAAGCAGGTCACTGCCGAAAGGGCTAGTAGTATAGGGGTTTGTTAGCAAACCATAACCTCCGAACCTGGATCAGGAACCCTCAAGCCAACAGATATCATCCACCATCCATCACACAATCTTTAAGAAAGAATTATAAGGTTAAATCAATGGAAGATCACATCGAGCATCAAAAATAAGTTCTCAAACTCTTAAAGGATAACCTAAATTTGGCCCAAAATCGAAGGAAACAACAGGCACATCAACATTGTAGCGAGAGAATTTTTTATGTAGGATATTGGGTATTTTTACAGCTACAACCATACAAAAAAATGTCCCTCAAGAAATCTAATAATGATAATAAATTATCACCAAAGTAATATGGTCCTTACAAGGTGTCGAAAAAGATTCGTACTATGGCATACAAATTGGAGCTTCTTGCTTCTTCACGAGTGCATCCACTTTTCCATGTTTCATGCTTAAAGAAGGTTATAGCTGACAAACTTCTATTTCAAAAAATATTTCAGAATTTGATGAGGAAGGAAAAATCACATTGGAACCCGAAGCAGTCACGGAAACAAGAACTCGACAGCTACGAAATTGATCAATTTCAGAGTATCTCATTAAGTGGAAGAACTTGCCGACTAAAGATTCTACATGGAAGGATGACAATTTTATACAAAATAACCCAGAGCTACTCAAGCATTGAGGACAAATTTTTTTTTGAAGGAGAGGGGCATGTTAGCTCAGGCTATATTACTAGTATAGTCCTTTATTGTTGTTAGTGTAACCCCCTTATTGTTATTGTTGTACACTTGTAACCCAAATATAATTATTATTGTGCCCTTAAATTATTATTTTTAGGTTGGCTAGGATTATATTGTGACCCCATGGACTCCCATATATTGAAGTAGGTTTTGTCATTTGTATCATCCAAGAATTGTTCATTTATGTAATGTAAAGGAGGTTTCCCCTTCGAAGTGGCTTATTTCTAAGGCATTGATATCTATTTTCTTCTATTTTGGTAGCTAGTTTGACAACAAAATTTGTCCAAAAATGGATGAAATATGCCATGAATTAAACTCATGAAAGTTGCATGTGTGTTAGTTAACCAAAATGGTAAAACGAGTAACTCATAATGCCCATATCGTGTTCTAAAGGTTGTCTTATATATATCCTCATATTTTATCTGTATTTGGTGATATCTACATCTTAAATATATCTTGGAGAATATAGTTTCTTCCTCTACTCTATCAAAAAGATCGTCTATCCGTGGTAGCGAATATTTTTTTAACAGTAAATTTGTTAAGCTACCTATAATCCATACACATCTGCATCGTACCATCTTTATTTTTAACAAATAGTACCATTGCCCCCAATGAGACACACTAGGACAGATGTATCCCTTGTGCAACAACTCCTGCAACTATATTTTTTACTTAGTCAGCTTAGGTACACTCATTCTATATGGAGCTTGTGACACAGGAGTTGCCCTTTGCATTAGTTTGATGGTGAAATTGATGTCTCTATTTGGAGGTAGTCTCGGTATGCTTTCATGAAACACATCGATAAAGACCTGAACTACCGGTATATTCTCTAGCACAGAGTTATTGTCGTTAGAGTTATCGATTCAACATCAATAGCATAAATATTATACCCTTTTCTGATGCATTTTCCCAACTGGGATGAAGTGATCGGGCACAATTAGAGTGATTTCTTGATTCCTTGTTTCTCTTGACGAGTACCATCTTCAGCCATGTAACTAATGGTTTTTTGTTTGCACTCTACCACCGACCAATGCCCCTATAACCAGTCCATTCCCAGTAGTAATTCGTATGAACGCAAATGTATAATATTGATCTCAACATTTATATGTTGTTCCCCTATGTTCATAGGGAAGTATTATACTTTGGCCATAACCCTCCTCTTTTCCCAGTGGCTAATTGCGCCAACCAGGGACTCTTAAATTTCAGAGTTTGTAAATTACATTTTTCAACTATTTTTGGGTTGACATAACTCAAACTGGCACTAGGATCAACCAAAATAGACACAGTCTGGGATAGTACGTTACCTTCCAGTTATATCATTGTTAGTTGATAATTCACTTGTCGATCCTCTAACACAATGTTGATCCTTAGTATATTCTTAGTGACATATCCTACAATGGATGCTTCCTGTAGATTAGCTAGAGACTCATTTCTTGCAAGGTGAGGGCAATTTTTATAATAATGTGCTTCACCACAACCCCAACATTGCAATGGGGATTTCTAGGTTTGCCCATTGTCTAGTCTGTTGGATGCTTCAATATGTTGGTCTTCTACTATCTGTTATTATGAAATATTAACGCAAGTGTATGAAAAATATCACTTTAATTGTACATCAAAAACAACCCTAACAAAAAAGATGGCTATCTAACTTCTTCGATCTGCAATAGACTGTTGAAAGAAATGCAAAAAATTCCCAGATCTATGCAAATAAAGAGGCTAAATAACAAAATAAAAGATGAGTTTCTCCAAATATACAATAGAAACACAATATTATAAAGAATTTCATATTATGTAACACGTGGGAAGGGAACATAAAGAGTCTGCCTCAATGGGATGGGCTCTTAGATATCCTCAAATGCTTCAGCTTTAGAGTTTCTCTCTCAATGGTGTAGAATACCCAAGACATCTAGAACTCAAAGAGAGTTCAATGTGCAAAAAGAAAAAAAGAAAAAAATCAAATATATAAAATGATAAGAAAATCAAATTTCGACCATGATAGATGGATCAAAACGTAAGAAATGAATAGAAAACCCTCATATTTATAACAAAATATGGAGTTATCCTTGATAATGGTGCAAAATAAAATATTATTAACCAAAACCTAGATCTAACTTCTTGGAATATTTTATTATATTTTTTGGAGGGAAAAGGAATTTAAATTGGTTAAATCCCTTTGTTTAGAAATAATAAACAAATAAATTATTTATTTAATTGTTACTAGAAGATTTAGTGAAATTTAACAAGGAATAATAATTAAATAAGGATTAATTAATTATTCCTAGAGAATAATAGGATAAATAATTATTTATCTAATTATTTCTCATTAATTGGGTTAAATATGACTAGGAATATTATTTAAACATAGTTTTAATTAATTATTCCTAGAGGAAAATCAAACAAATAAGGATTTATTTAATTATTCCTCATGGGGTTTTCTATTTAGACCAAAAAGAACTTAATAAACTATGGTTTATTAAATTATTTCTTAATGAAAGAAATTTTACTATGGTAAAATTTGTCTTGCATGGTGTATTTCAATCCATCTAATTATACATGGTTAGATTACCAAAAATTGGTGTAATAGAATGCCCCCCAATGTGCGAGCGTTAGGAACCAATTATATGACCAAAGTAAGTTGTAAGAACACAATCACTAGACACCGAAGGGGAGTCATAGAGAGATAAATGTAGGAAAAGTGAAGCAAGAGAGGACTATAACCCTAAGGGGGTAAGACCGACAATCGTAAGTCTCCTTTTATGGATAGGTAATTATGCTCAGTTAGGTGGGGAAGGCATACCTATGCCCGCCGAGACAAAAAAGTACAAATAATAATGGTTCGCCCAGTGAAATAGGACTAAGCTAAAGAGTACATGATAAATGGTACATGCAATGCTGGGACAAAATGAGCCAGTCAAAAATATAATGGATCCCACATACATACTCCACCTAAGAAAACATCCAAGACTGAATATAATAATATCTGAATAAATGAGATATAATAAAAACTACAGAAGCCGTGATAAATAGGAAAGGGCTCTGAAAGTATGAATGGATGATGCATGTTGTAGGTGTTGCAAGCGACTGGTGAAAAACCTATCAAATCTGTTGAGCTACATCTGAAGCTGTAAAAATGATATCATCCTGAATGTGGGGGGCTACTTGAAGGGCCACCCCCTCATGAGGTCTGAAGCATCTCACACACACCTGGGAATCACTGGATCAATCTGTTGAATCACCAAACTATCGAGTATATGAATCTCGATCATGCTGAAGTTGAGCGGATGGGACAAAATAAAGTAAAAGGGTAATAAGGAGTCTCTTTGCCTGATCTGAGGCACACAAAAATGATGGAAGCTAGAACCAAGATACATTGCCTTCTAGACATGTCTTCTGGGATGAATGAGCTGATGTCGACAGAAGGAGATTTGCCATAGGTGAGGCAATGAGGGTCCTCAACTAAGGCATGAGGGAATATAGTAAAGCCACTAATTGACTTACACCAGGGATGATGATGGAAAAGGGGATACTGATTAGCAAACAAAATACATCCCTTGTCAAAGCATACAAATCATGGATGACCTCGAAGTGACCGACTCGACTCCGGAGGGGATGGGGGATAGTATGACTAGAGGCCAAAAGGGCTACACGAGAGACAGACAAGGCATGATTGGGTGAGATGTTGTAACATGAATCAAAGGGACTCGAGACAGACTGCATGAATGCGATGATGGCTCAACTGGGATACCCTGAACAAGGGTGACTCAATGATGCTCCCACACAAAATAGGCTCAGTGGAGACCATAAAATAATGAGTAAAAGATGGTTAATCATGAAGAAAATCGACACATGCATCAACAAGTACGAAGACTAAGTGGTGCCCCTAGTACAAGTGGCGTAAGTGGATAAATTTGATTTTGAGAGGTGGCGAAATGACTCTTCTTGGAAAAAAGGCTTCCAGATGAAGTATCAAATCATCAAAAAGGAATGAATACCCATTTTAGAGCTCCATGAAATATTTCTGACGGTGTTGATAGTTTTTCAAACAGAGCTACGGTTTGGTCGCTATTGGAAAAAGTAAAATTAGGGTTTCCCTTTAATAGGGTGATTTCCCTCCAATTTGATTCATTTACAAGTGTAGCTATGGTGAATGTGCTGAGGAGGAAAAGGCTATAAATTTTGCGGCATTCGTAGTGGACAAACTGACTGTCAAAATCAAGATTTTTCAGTTGCATGTAGGTGGCCTAACCACACTCTTCAATTTCAATGGTTTATAATTTCTCATTAGATGCCCAGAGCATGAAATTTATTTCCTGACCGGTTTCCCACCATTGGGGATGGTGGGAAACATCCAGCGATTCTTACTGAGGGGGAAGAATATATGTGAGTTTTTGGAACGCCATTATCGACTAGGTATCTGTGTCAAGGGAACTTCTATACTGATAAGAGATCTAGAGACACTAGAAACTCATTATGTCACCACAACAGTGCTCTAGATCTTGGGCAACCAGGGCTTCCACCACATCACCATAGTGCAGATGATGCTTGTGGAGAGTGTGTTGAGCAAGACCTACTATGGGTGGGACTAGATGATGTTGCTATAGCTGAAGAGATAGTTGTCGCTATGCAAGTGACAAGTGAACCATGAATTTAAGTTTGGGATAGTGTTGTGCTCATTCTTCTTCGAGAAGATCCAGACACGTCAACCTCATGTACAGATCTTAGAAGGGGGCCCACAGGAGCCCAGGATCCACCACTGGGGGAATCTACTGAGGAGAGAAGGAGGTGGGGGAGTTGGGCGAGTGTTTTGACCCAAGTTCTTTGTACATTGAGACTAAATTCCACTGTATATAAATGACTATCCATACAATGGTATGAATTGTCATGGGGACCCGTACTTTCCACTTCCACCTGGTCGAGTATGGGGATCAGTTTTAAAGGTAAATAACAAGTTGTTATGTTTTTTTGGTTCATTTTAAAGTTTTAGAATTGTGTAGGAGGTACTAATTCTTTACTTTTGGTATGTAGACATAGCACCAGTGAAACCGAAAAAGTATATGGGATGACTCACAGTGCTAGGGGCAGCAGATTCTAATACAGCAAGAGGAGCTGACTTATCAGATTCATATGCAGTACTAGAGCATGTCTGGCGCAGATGCGATATGTTGATGAATGGGGTATCAGAGCGTAGTTGGCAAGATCTTGATGACTACTACATTGAGGCATGTGTTGGTCTACACTCGGAGTGGCGAGGGGTCATGCAGCGCATGGAGATGGTCGGGCAGGGTATGCGGGATATGTGAGCTACAGGAGCCGAGGCATTGGCTCATGAGCCTCCAGACGTTGAATAGATGTAGGGACATGAGGTGCCCCCATTTTTTATTTTTGCAACATTCTATGGGAATGTCAGATGTATTAGAGTATAGGACTCCAATAAATTTATGACACATATTATGGATATGCATCGTTTTTATATGACAACCATGTGGCTCGCCAATTTTTTATTTTTATTTTCTTATGTTAAATGCATGTAATAAGTGCTAATTTAGAATATTGTTTACAATGCTATCTACATAGTGATTTTGGGATCTAGGTACATGACTGAATGTAATGGTTTAAAATTCACGCATTAAGAGATTCACTCATAAATATCTTCTAAAAAGGACTTGGTTATGCACATGATATACACCATTCAATTGTCTGACAAACAACAGGGAATCTAAACGAACATGAAGATGAAGGATGCAATGTTAAAGGGCATAGAATAACAAACCTATCACTGCGTCATATTCGACCTGATTATTGTGGAAGATACAATACATATGTCATTAGAAAGGACTAATGAATGTATGGGGGTAAAAATGGCCTAGGCTACTGAGGCTAGATTCCACGAGTAGCGACTTGCATCGTCATCATAGACAATGTATGGTGTGGATGAATGATCCATCTAAAAGGCGTCACAAGACAACAAAGGAGAAGATGATGGGAAATGCAAGAAAATTGAATGCATGGCAGAAATAAAATACACATGGGGGATACTATGGGTAAAATCTCTGCGACTTACACTTGTTAAAGATATGGCTAATACATGGTGTAAGGAAGCTGTCTCGGGGAAAAAATTTGTTCAGTTCACGAAAGTGCATACAGACACAAAGGATTCCTGATTCCTTGAGAATGAGATAGGAACAACCATTTTTCTTGAGCTTATCAAGCTTGATTTTGAGAGCCTCTCATTGAGAAATGGGTCTCAAATTTTGAAGGATAGGATAGGCATCAGGCCATGTGTCAGTATGCTGTTCAAAAATGGTTGGATCATGTTCGGGCATCTCTGAATAGGACCTAGCAGAAACATTATAGAATTCTTTGAGTAGATTTGTGGAAGCCTCAAATTCTTTTGGGGCATGGTGTGACCCCAAAGAGATGTTTTGTTCTTTGAAAGCATATGGTGCAAGAATTGGATTTCTAAACCGATCGACCTCATCAAACGTGAAGTCTTTAGACTCCACAACATATGGGTCAATATACTGCTGCGGATGGAAGTATGCATGGTGTTGCATATCATCCCAAGGAAAGTTAGCAGTGGTCATTGCGTCAATAATGTCTTCATCAGAATGAAAGATGGGGGGCCTGATAAAATAAATACCACATGACACAGCGGGGCTACCTGACGTATCATCATGAGAGATATGCTTCAAATACATATCACTACGGAGGGTAGACTAAGAGCTAGTAGATGAAAAATCTATCTGTTATCACCCTAGTAATTATCATGTTGTGGGATGAGGATTTTTGTAGTTAAGAAAAATAGGGGTAACCAAGAACCCCTTTTAGAATTCAGGATCTAGCCTTCCTAACTTCTAGAGAGGGATCTCTCCTTATGATTTAGTTTTGTTTAGGTAACAGATATTAGGCTAGCTATGATTGTGCAGTTGGGTTTGATTTTTTGAAAGGTTGGTGGGAATAAAGGATTACAAAGGAAATCATAAAAATATCTATCTAACCATTGGGAAATGGGATCAAATTGCTAGCTAACAAGACTTGAAAACCAAGGTCAAAAGATGCAAATATGCTAAGGGCAAGTTAGATAACTTTCAGATGGTTTGAAAGACTAATTTGATGAAGTGATGTGATTCTGGAATAAGGGCAGTTAAGAATCCTTAGATCACAGAAAATAAAAGGGAAAGGTGAGGTCAAACGAAACTAAAGAACATTTAATAATTCTCTAGTCTGGAAATCCGCAGAAAACATAAATAACTAGTAAATACAGAGAGCTTTTTAACACTGATTATGTAATAACTTTCCTAGTTTATCATTTAAGAAGAAAAATACATATGATATATGTATGAAACTTAAAGAAATACACAATGAAAACATGAAAAGACTGTACTCATATTTTTATCTCATGAATCCTTAACTATGATGTCTTTTGCTTCAGTCTCCAACGTGATACCTCAATTTAACTCACAAAAAGTCCTAATGTTTCAACACAATAAGTCTATAGTAATATTCAGATTTTATTGCACACTGAATACTTCAAAAGATGAAGTATTTATACAAATAAATTGCTTACAAAGTATCTAAAGTTTTGGGAGAATATCTCAAGAAAAAATAGGAATTATAACATAAGAAGAGGGACAACAGCAAAAAATTTTGCAAGCTGTCCTCTTTTACAAGGAAAAATAGAACTCTTTATCCTAATCAAACTGATTTTTAGATTAGCTGGAAGCATTGCTGGCACCTAGGGCATTATCTCGTGGAAGATTATTTGTGGAATAATCCTCCTTTTTTACGTTCTTCTCTGATACTCTTTAACTCTTTTTTTCACTGTTTTATTGCTGTAATTGAAAAATAATAGGCAGTAACAATTTTCTTTTACTGATACTCTTTGACCTTTGATACACTTTGACCACTGATTTTCCACCTTGATATACTTTTACAGCAAATGTTTCATAGTAAATCAGTGAATTCTTGCCATTGCTCTGCACTGTGAATTTTCATGCTCTTTAGCTTCCTGAAACTCTCATCTGCTTTTGTATATTTTGAAAAATTGGGCTTAACCACAAAAATATGCTTGATCTCATTTTGTAAAAAGAACAAGTTTTCAAAATATTCCAGAATGACTTTACCAGTAGGGGACCCTTGAGGTAAAGGTTTATTGATCTGCTCTTTAGCATATGCTCTTATTTCGTTGTCATAATCTTTTTGTGGCATTAACTTCTCATTCAATGCATGAATATTTGTTAAACCTGCTTGTGATAGTAATGTGTATTTGGCTTCAAATCTGGTGATAGCCAAGTTCATATCTTTGCACCTGTCCTCCAAATTATTCATCATGTTTATTTTATTCAGGACCTTTTTGATTTGGAGTATACTTTCAGTTTCGTCCTAAATTTTTAACTCTTAAAGTTCCTCTATGTGTCTACTATTCAAAAATGTGATAAGCCTTAAGGCTTGAGCATGCTTATCAACCAGTTCTTCTTTGGTTTTTTGTATTTCTATCTGTGCTCCTTTAAGTAACTCTTTTTGTTCATAAATTATCTGGATTGAGGGCCATTGCAAATGTATTCGCTGAATGATGTTATTCAATAGATAATTCTTAATGTACGATACCTGCTCAGTGATATTTAGCTGTTTTTGAAGAATCTTAACCTATTCCTGTAATCCGTTAGCCATCTGTTCATCTCCTTTTGAAGTGATTAAGGCATCTCTATTGGATGTTTCCAGATTTTTGATGGTGCCTTTTAAACTGATTATCTATTTATCTTTTATGGACATATCTTCCATAGCTTTAACTATGGTAGTTTTTTCCCTTGTTGGATCTATCTGCGATGTTGATGAAGAAGTGGCAAAGATATCTTTAGAAGGAATTGACACTGCAGTTGCCAATACTTCTTTCTGTGCCAAATTTTCTGCCAATGTTGAGGGAATCAGTGTACTTATAGTTGGAATAACTGTAGGAATGGAAAATTGCTAAGTTTTCTTCAAATTTTCAATTTCTTGCATAAGAGCTTCTATCTGAGTTTCCATATTTTTTATCTGGGTTTTCATTTTCGAAACAAGTTTCATATTTTCCTCTTTCTCTATCTTTTCATGAAGAACTTCTTTTGTTTGAGGGTGCTCACTCTGTGGTAATTTGATATGTTTTCTTAAGGCTGTAATATCATCATTCTTCTGTCTTATTAACTTCTTTGCAGCTTCAATATTAGAAGGATCTGCTGCAGATTCAATTACCAAATCTTCTAAGGATTTTATTCTCAAATCCTTGGCATGTAAAGATGCTTTATCCAACTTCATTTGAGTTTACAAGTTGGATACAGTCTTTTGGAGCATAGTGGCACTCATTGTTTTGCTTACTACTTTTGAATATAACATTTCTGATGCATTTCTGTGAAATTTTATCTGATCTAGCTCATGAATAGTATCAGCATTTACTGCAAATTCTGTCTTTTTGTACTCTGAAGCTGATTTTGGATTTGCTACCACTGGTTGGAGAAAAGACATGATAATTTGGTTGGTTGAGTAATCAAATGCAGTTACTAATCTGTCCTTATCTCCTGGTTTTTCCTTGAGAAGTTTAGAATAAACTTCATTTTTTATTTCTTCATTTTTCTCTCTGATTAGCTTGAACCTCTTCTGAATATCAAAATATGTTTCTTCAGTTTTTTTAGAAGAAGAAGAGTGAGTCTCTGTATCCATTTCCATTTCTACCATCTTCTTACCTTTACCCTTTGTTTGTACCTGTTCACTTTGAATCTCTCTGAGTGTCTCATTCACAATGATGGTGGCTTCATCATCTGTCTGCTGCTGATTAGTAATTTTGGCCTTTTTGTTTTATACTAATTTGAACTTGTTTTGAATGATTGTTTTGGATACATATCCTTCTTCCTTCCTTGGTCTTTTGTTTCATACTTCTACTGGTTGGTCCACTGTAACCACCTTTGTACTATTGAAATTGTCTGCCTGCTTATTCTGATAATCATTAATTAAGGTATTGGCCACCCATTCCAAATGATTGGCATATTTTTCAATTATTGGATTTGATTCATGGAGAAATTGGGGAAATTTTATTTTAATTCTGAGATTTCTTATAATACCCTGAGGGTCATAGTTCCAATAAAAACTTTCCTAAAACTTAAATATTGATAGCTTTCTTGATACTTCCTTTAAGGCATCTCTATTATTTACAATGAAAGAGCCAATTTGACTTCTTATTTTAAATTGTGCCTTATTTTTATATGCTATGAAATTTACTACATCAGCATTCAAAATCTGCCTTATGTACTCTAGAGAAAAAATCCTGGTGGTCAAAAACATTGGAAATTTGTATGGGGCCAAGATCGCACCATATATTCTAATCTCAATGTGATTTTTGTATAAATACCAGTCACGCACTTTACAATTCTCAGACAACTATAAAATTATTTTTATATCTTCATTTATTCTTGGTGGTTCTTCTTTATCCAACAAATTGATAGCAGGTCTGATAAATAGGTCATTGAAATCATTGTAACTGTACTCACTGCTATTCTTTCTTAGAAGAGGAGTCCAAAATATTACTGAAAGTGGTTTTCCCTCCATATCCATTTTCTGTACTGCAAAGGGAAAATTATCTGCTTGAAAGAACACAAACAGATGTAACATATATGAATTATATCTGAACACTCCTTCATTAGGAAATTTTATCAGCTGATAATGAATATTGTCAGCAATAAATTTGGCAAAGTCAAAAATCAAGTCTGGTTGTTGTCCAGGAGACAAAGTGGAGAGGAAGCCTAAGACAGAGGCATCTGTGAATTCATCATTAACATAACCAAAAATAAATTACAACATGGAAATGACCTATCTGGAGCCTTCTAGAAAATCAAAGGTATCATAAGGAGGATTTACCTTAGGAAGATCGACATGATTGGACATGAAGTTCTGGAGAATTTGGAACTTAATAGGGAGATTTAGGTCTAAATACATCTGGGTTAAGTCTTCAATTGACAATGACACTGCTTGTGGATTATGGCTTAACTGGAGCATGTCATTGATTGATTCAACAGTTATAAAAAATAAGACTTGACTATCTTTGTTAGCCATGCACCTTTGATCAGGAATATAATGCATTTGACACAACCTCATGAAATCCTGAGCAGGATGGGTGATGGGAACGAGATACTTGGGAAAATTGGACTCTCGTACATGTATGTAATTTTCTTCTTTCTTTTCAAATTTCTCTTGACACTAATTAAGTACTTCTAGAAGATCAAATTATGGTGGTCAGGAACTTTGGAAATTTGTATGGGGCCAAGATTGCACCATATATTCTAATGTCAGTGTGATTTTTGTATAAATACCAATCACATACTTTACAGTTCTCAGACAACTGTAAAATTCTTTTTATATCTTCATTTATTCTTAGTGGTTCTGCTTTATCCAACAAACTGATAGTACGTTTGATAAATAGGTCATTGAAATCACTGTAACTGTAGTCACTGCTATTCTTTCTTAGAAGAGAGGTCCAAAATATTACTGAGAGTGGCTTTCCCTCCATATCCATTTTCTATATTGCAAAGGTAAAATTATCTGCTTGAAAGAAAACGAAGAGATGTAACAGATATGAAGTATATCTGAACACTCCTTCATCAGAAAATTTTATTAGCTGATAATGAATATTGTCAGCAATATATTTGGCAAAGTCAAAAATCAAGTCTCGTTGTTCTCCAAGAGACAAAGTGGAGAGGAAGCCTCAGACAGAGGCATCTGTGAATTCATCATTAACATAACCAAAAATAAATGACAACATGGAAATCACCTGTCTGGAGCCTTCTGGAAAATAAAAGGTATCATAAGTAGGATTCACCTTAGGAAGACCAGCATGATTGGGCATGAAGTTTTAGAGAATTTGGAACTTCCTAGGGAAATCTAGGTCTAAATACATCTGGGTTAAGTCTTCAATTGACAATGACACTGCTTTTGGATTATGGCTTAACAGGAGCATGTCATTGATTGATCCAACAACTATAAAAAATAAGACTTGACTATCTTTGTTAGCCATGCACCTTTGATTAGGAATATAATGCATTTGACACAACCTTATGAAATCCTGAGCAGGATGGGTGATGGGAACCACATACTTGGGCAAATTGGACTCCCATATAGGTATTTCATTGCCTTCTTTCTTTCCAAATTTCTCTTGACACCAATTAAGTACTTCTAGAAGATCAAATTCAAGGGTGGCATCCGCAATTTTGTAATCTAAGTCAATTAAAGGATTGCTTTATTTAGTGGTGACAGGAGGCTGTAAGGGTCTGACCACTTCAGTAGAGTCAGCAGTTAAAGCAGGAGTAGGTTTATTAATTCTGGGAGGTTTAGGATTTGGAAGCTTGTTGGAGGTAGGATTTAGGGATTTAGGACCTCCAGTTTTAGGGGTTACTTGTTTTTTGGTCATTTTAAATGAACAGAGCAAGATTAAATAGTTTTCTAAGTTATTTTTCGGATACCTGGGATAGTTGAAGAGTTTTTCTGGAAATTTGAGACACTAGGTAGGGTTTTAAGGTGACAGAACAGATTGACTGTATGCAGAAGGTCTACTGGATTAAATTTAGTAGTGAAAATGATCTTGGAATGGCTAAAAACATGCTAAAACGGAAAATGTAGATTTTGGAGAAATTTTGAGAGGGTTTCCCCTGTATTTTGAAGGTTTATAAACTTCCCATATGGCTACTTCAACTCGTTTTAGGCAATGGTAGTTTAATAGATGAATTCTCCTTTGAAAATGAATTATTTTGCAGGTCAAATAGTGAAAAATACCTATAAATGGTATAATTTTCAGTTGATGAAGTTGCAGTTGCGCGACAGTCTTCAATTCAGGTAAATTGGGCTATTAGAGGTTATGGAATTCTCTATGGGTGAATTTCAGAGAACAATGGTCATTCAAATGGATACTAGTTTGCAAGTGGCTTCGAAAATGAGGAAAAAAGGCTCTGCAAAGGTTCTCAAAGGTTTACTGGTGCAAATATGTAAAATGTGATGAAAAACATTAAGTTTTAATGAATTAAACCATAAGTAGAATCATAGTTTAATCACATTAATTGCAGGAATGGTGGGAGCAGTTTCAGATTTGGCTTGGGTGGTTTTCGCGTGGCCCCAAGGTGGTAAGCGGAAATTCACTTTTGGAATGCCATTGAATGAAAGGAGGACACGTAGTAGGCGGCGGTTTCTCAAAACTACTTTTTTCGCAAAATATTTTGGCAACTTCATTCGATTACTTTAAAAATAAAAAAATGAATGTGCATCATCCGATCTAGCGGAGCGGAGCGAACGGTGAAGATTTAAATGGAAGTTGCAGGGAAAGCACAGTGGTGCCAGGGTTTTAATCTGTCCCATTGATTTGACAAAGGGAAGATCAATGGTTGAAATTTAATCCTATAGGAAATGGTGGGGGTAGGAAAGGATTTATCGGATTTGTTTCTGACCATCGGATTAAAAGCAGAAGGATGATGGGACGGTTAGGATGGAGTCTAATGGTGTTAAGGGATTTGTGAAGATTAATATATAAAATAGACTTTATACATAAATAAAATGAATGGGCGAGGTATCAAAGGATTTTTTAACCAAGGTTAATATTTTGGTATGGGATATGTATCGTGGAATTTGCAAAGGTTATAGTTTAACCTTAGGTTAAGGGAGTCGGGGAAGGGAAAATGAACAAGGGAATGAGTTTTATTCGAAGTTTAGTTTAAATTAAACTTTGGGTTTTAATATTTTTTGTTTTAAACACATATTTGAACATGTTTAAAGGCCTTTTGAATATTTTTATTATACAGTTAATTAAATCAAAATGATTTAACTACCATAGGGGGCATGATATTTACATAATGATATATTTAGCCAAAGGGGGTATAATGTGGGTTTTTTTTATTTAAACATGTGGAAATAAATAACTTTGGCTAAAGTTATATTAATGGGTTTTTGGAGCTATTTAATAAAAGGGAATTATATAATATAGGAAAAGGTTATTTTCTAAGGAGTTATTAAATAAGTTAAATTTAATATGACAAGGAGACAATGTATACTCAAAATACATAAATAGAACTAAGAAAAGTGAAGTTTAAAGGAAAATTTTCAATTATAATAACTTCATCACTTAAAATTAGGATAAAATGTAAATTTTGAGGGTTTTATGGTTTCAAATGATGTGGGAAGTTAATCAAATGAGAATTAGAGTATGTTTAAGTAAAAATGAGGTTTTTACTTAGGATTATTCAAGGAAATGGATGCATGAATGGAATAATGATGTGATTTTAGGGATTAATATAGACATTTAAAACTTTCAACTAATCAGTCATAGAGCCTTGGGTCTAGTCCCAACAAAAGTCAAGGAAATGCCTTGAGCCTTTCTGACTGATAGTTTAGAATGCTTAATGGCTATGGGGAGGGGAAGTTAGTTATTTGCAGCCCTGGTGAATAATATTTACATTGATGCTTCTCACCTTCTTCTACCTACCCAATTTTAACTGCTAACATTTTTCCTTCCACTTTGATTAGGTGCATTTGAGCTAGCAACCTTTACAACATTTATTCTTTCTGAAAGAAATAAAACTATCTAATTCTACACTTATTTCATCCAGGAATCCAGATTAAACTATTGGATTCACTTTATTTCTCTACCTAACTACTGAATTGTCATGATTAAACTATATGACAATTAATTATTCTCTATCTACAACATTTGAAATTGAAATATGATGAGTCAAGATTAAATTGTTCAACTCATCACAGATTATGGCATTTATTGACACTCTGCCATAATCAACTGCAAAAGGTAAAAAGCAGTGGCATTTAGGCTTGCATACTTTCATGTTTTATTCATTTTTCTTTGGGGTCTATTATTTTTTCTAAGTCCTTTGATTGTTCTTTTAAGACTTCTTACCCTCTTTTTTATTTTTATTTTATTTTTATTTTTTTACAAAATATGATAATACAACTTGCAGAAGGCAAAGTATGTGCATATTTACAAGATTACCATCAGTAAAGGCAAAATTATGAATCCTATATTTATAGGTTGCTAACATCGACTTCACTTGGGGATGGAATTTCCTGGTGGAATGTTAAGAACTCTGAGATTAGTAGCCTTCATCTTTGACCTTTGATGATCCTGTAATTGTCTTCTGTTTTCTGCAAAAAATCATATTTATGACATCTTATACTACAAAGCTTAGGGCCTTCTCTTCAAGCCTCAACTTTGTAGATAAAATCTCCAATCCAATCTACACACTTGCAATGAAAATTTAAAATGATAAAGTAGATCAATATAACTGTTGAGTGACTCTCAAGAATAGTAGTGCTTTAGCGTCCTACCATTCACTGGTCCTTCTTGAAGTTCAGTTCCATCGAAATTCCTGATGAAAAAGGAATTATTACCTCTGTAACCATATATCACATAGGGTCCTCGCCTTAGAAATTTGAACTTTCCATGTTTGCCTTTATCCTCTCTTCATGAATCCCATCTCAAAACTTGGTCTCCTATGAAAAAATCATCTTCTTTAACCCTTTTATCAAAAATCTTTTTGATTTTATCATGTAAAACTTGTGATTTTTCATAAACTTCTTCCCTAGTTTGCTGGAGATGTATGGTTTCATTGATTCTTCGTTGAATATCATTTGTTTCCACCTGTGATTGCTAGATAATCTTCATGACTGGGACACCCAAAGAAGAAGCGAAAAATTCATCTATACCATAAACAATCTGATAAGGTGAAGTTCCAATAGAATTTTTTGTGGTAAGTCTATCAGCCCAAAGGGCATAGACCAGCTTTTTGTTCCATGTCTTTTTGTTTTCTTGGAGTATTTTTTTGATGATTTGATTAAGCTTTTGTGGGATGATTCAGCTAAACCATTACCTTGTGGATAACATGTTGTGGAATGACCTAAGGTAATATGGTATTTATGACAAAAAGAAACCATTTTATTGGACTTGAATGCTTTTCCATTATCAGTAATAATCTTATGTGGGCATCCAAATTTTGATAAAATATTACTTTCTATAAATGAGATTATAACTGAATCAGTGGCTTGCCTAGTGGGAATGGTTTCTATCCACTTGGTAAAGTAATCTGTAGCAGTTAAAATCCATTTATGTTGGCCTAAAGATGGAGGATGGATTTCACCTATGAAGTCTAACCCCCATAGTTGAAATGGTTTTTCAGTGGATATAGGATTAAGAGGTAAAGGCAACAGTTTCTTTTTCCCTTCAAAAATTTGGCATTTATGGCAAGAGGTGACAAATTTTTTAACATCAAAAAATAAAGTTGGCCAGTAAAAACTAGCTCTGAGCATTTTTTCTGTTGTACTCTTCCAGTATAGGTGGCCTCCTCAGTCACCTGCATGAAGTTCCTCAAGAATTTTTTCAGCCTCAGACTTTAATAAGAAATTTAGTAAAATCCTAGTATTTTCTTTCTAATAAAGTGCATTTTTTAAGATACAAAACCTCATTTCTTTCTGTTTTATGAATCTTGCATTGGTTTTAGTTAGCCCAGGAGGAGCTTGTAAATGTGTTAGTACAAAGATAATATCAGAGTACCATGGTGAGTCTATATAGGCCTCAATGATCAATGGAGTCGCCATATCCTCCTGGTCATCTATTTGTGCGTTGAAATTAATATCTAAAGCATTGCAATTTTAGTCAACCATTAACCTGCCTAAACCCTATCCTTTAATGAGCTTAGTTGGTTTGATTTCTAGATCGTACTCAAGGAGAGTGGCTATCCACTTTCCTCTCCTACCATCAGGTCCATCTTGTGTCAAAATATCTTTAATTACTGCATTAGGGACATATGCAATGATGTGTGAATGAATTATATACACTCTGAAATTTTTCATGGCTTTAACTAGGGGTAAAGCCTATTTTTCCATTATATTGTATTTCAGGGGTGCATCTCTAAGGGCTTTACTAAAGAATGCAATTGGCTGTTCAAAACCTTGATTGTTTTTCTGCAGAAGAACTACAGTTATGGTGTGTTCAGATGCAAAGGAAAATATTATAAAATCTTTTGTATAATCTGGGTTGATGAGGACTGGTGATTTTGTTAAGGCCCGTTTCATAGATTCAAAAGATTGTTTGGCCTTTATTTTCCATATTATTGAGATATTTTATGATTTCAGCCAGATTAGAGATAAATATTCTTAAAAAAAAGATTTTACCCAGAAATGCTTGAAGTTCCTTTATGTTCCTTGGTGGTTGAATGTTTCAAATGGCTTCAATTCTTGCAGGGTCTATTCTAATGCCTTCTTTGGAGATTATATGACCTAACAATTTTCCTTCTTCTGGTCCGAAAAGAGTCTTTATAGTATTAAGGGATATACCATATTTTCTACATTTGATAAAGGCTTGTTTCAAGTGATCTAAGTGTTCATCATTTTTTTTTGAAAAGACAATAATATCATCAAGATAAATAACTAAAAAATCATGGATCTCTTTAGAAAAGGCAATATCCATTACTCTCTGAAAAGTAGCTCTTGCATTTTTTAATCCAAAAGGCATTTTCACGTACATGAAAGTGCATACATGAAAGTGCCCCAAGGAGTAGTAAATGAAGTTTTATTTTGATCATCTTTATGAAATATAATTTTATTGTAACTAGAGAAACCATCTAGTAAAGAAATTCTTGAAGAACCTACCACCCTCTGCAAAATATGATCCATTTTAGGCAAAGGGTAATTGTCTTTCAAGGATGCTTTATTAATATTTTTGAAGTCTATACACAATCAAATTTCTCCTATTTTCCTTCTGGTGGGCACTAAATTAGATATCCAGTCAGAATATCTGACTGGCATAATTATTTGTGCATCAAACATTCTTTTGACTTCTTTTTCGATTAAAGGTAACAAAATTGGATTAATCCTTCTTAATTTTTGTTGAAAAGGTTTTTGATTTTATTTCAAAGGAATTTTATGTTGAATCATGTCTTTGTTGTAAGTTTTTAGATCTTCATAACTTCATGCAAAGACATCCTGATATTCTTTCAAAATTTCTATGTATTTAACCTTTTCTTTTGATGATAAGGATTTTGATAGTTTGATCATTTTTGGTTTTCCATCTGTTCCTATGTTATACTCTTCTATATCAGACCTGACTGGTTCCATTTTTTGCCTTTTGGGCACATTGCTGGAATCAAACAGGTCTTCAAGGGGAGTTAAATCCTTGGTAAAATGTTATGTTTTAAATCAATGAAATCTAGTTCATCTTCCATCAATTCCTCTATATCTACTTTTTTCAATTCATCTATGTCACTCTGAGTACATATAGTAGGTTTATCAAAATTATGTACATATAAATTATCTAAATCATCTATTTGAAAAGAAATTGAATCTATATTACAAGGTGAATCTATATTATATTCATTATCGATTTGACAATTCTGAAACTTTTTCTCATTGTTCAAAAAATGATAGATTTGTTCATCTTCTGAGAAAATTTTCCAATATTTCACATCACCTGGAACAATAGGTCTGTGTTTGATTTCAGCAATGTATTTTTGTAATGGTGAAAATGGAAATTTACAACTGTTGGTGAAGGTTGCTAAACAATGGGCTTGTATGTTCTGTTTTCTAGGGATGATAGCAAACTTTGACTCTAACAAATCATCAAGCAATTCCAATGTTGTTTCTCTGTATCTTGCAAGTCTGGGATTGTGAACAGAGTATTAAACATTTATTTTCTTGATAACTAATTCATAATCTCCCATGACCATTATTCTTTTCCCTCCCATTTTTCTAATAATTTGCAAACCTAATATTAAAGCCTCATATTCAACCATGTTATTGGTGCATTTGAAATTCAATCTAAAGTCATGTCCTTTAGAATGGCTTGTTTCAATATTGGTAATCCATACACCTGCCCCAGCTCATGATTTATTTACAGATCCATCAAAATCCAAATGCCATAAAGCCTCGTGACCAATGTAGTCATCCATTATTTTAAGTTTCTTATCAGTGAGTTCAGTTTGATTTTCATTATGATCAGAGTTACTGAGAATAAAGGAATCAAGATCATTAGGAGTTGAATAGATTGGATAATTGGTAGGTCTGTCAGCCATACTAATCATGAAATTCATTAATGTTTCTCTATAAAGCTTTTTGGGCTGTCCAAATACTGAGATAGTGGCATAACTCATGTCAAGTTGTAGAGATCCCTTCAAATTTTCTCCCCATGAGCGAGAAATAAGCATGCCAAACTTTGGTGGGATATCGACTACCACAACATCCATGATCATGCTTTTACCATGATATTGGACTAGGTTTACACATAGATCTTTAATCAAATCTATGCATTGGACTTTGGATGAATCAAATGAAAACAGGTCCTTATATGGTCGGGTTATATCTAGATTCAGGGTTTCCATTTTAGCTCTGGGAAATAGGTTATGGGAAGCTCCAGTATCTAGCATAGAATTGTGCAATATCTGATCATGTACAGTAAGACTTAAATAAAATGAAGGTACTGACCCATCAGAATGTTTACCATCTATATTTGGACCAAAGATTAATTCAGGTCTATCATCACTCATACTAATTGTATCCTCATTTTCATTTACATTCAATGCATCAGAATTCATAGATCTATACAAGTCATTTTTAGCCAATTCAACTAAGGGAACAACTATCTTTAACTTGGATATTTCAGACTGCATGTTAAACGTTCACTGAGATTTGATGGCTTGAATTACTTCGTCTTTTGGAACTATGGTTTGTGATGATTTTTCTTGTGTTTTAACAATTTTACCTTTGGTTTGAGCTTTTATTTTGTCTTTTGTTTGAGTTTCTTGGTTTCTTCTATCTTTAATTATTTTTTCAAGAATATTTTGAGTGTTAGCATATGGTTTATCAGATTTGGGATTCTCAACAGAAGATTTAAGATTTGGTGATTTTGGGTCAACTGGATTCTTTTTTGGTTCATTGACTGTTATTGAAATGGTGGTCTTTGTAGAATTAGCCTTTTGGGCATCCTCGGAGGATTGAGCCACCTCATCAGTAATATCTACAATCTTTGGGCTTTGCTTCTTTTTAGGACTGGGTGGGTTCGAACTTTCTTTATTTTCTCTGGGAATAATCTGCAAAAAATTTGTTTTGGGGGCCTCAGTCTTCTTTTTGTTTTGGTTTTGTTGGGTTAGAGCATTGTTCTTTATGGTAGGCTCATTGGTTTTCTTTCTCCTAAGGTTATATTGGCTGTGGATTTCATTGATTAAAAAATCATAACCTTGTTTATAATCAAAGGATTCACCAGATACAACTGTTAACTGTTGAAGCTCAAAGAGTTCCTGGTCCTCCTGAGTGAGGAAAATTGTATTGTTTTCATCTATCACCATAACTATGTTGATGTCTTCCTCCTCCTCAACATTGTTTTGCGAACTTTCTGCAAATTTTTCTTGGAATGGGGGTCTTTTATTATGATCTAGTGAAGGTTCTTTACCTTTCCCAGGATTGTTGTTTTTCCTGTAGTTGGGATTCCATATTTGGGATTGATTCTCCCATTGTGGTTTCCTTTCGATGTGATCTAGTCAATCAACTACTTTTTCTAATGTTTTGGTAATAAAATCAAATTTACCATCTAAGTGTGAAGCTTCTTCTTTGATTGTAACCCTCCTCTCATTTATCATTCTGGCTTTCTTGGCAAGGATGTTGATTTCTACACCTACAGCGTTTTGTTTCATTTGTTCTAGGGTATCTGCATCTCTTTCTCTAAGTTGGTAAGCCATGTCTACATCAAAAAAATCAGGTAATTTGAGTAACACAGAATACAGAGTGGGTTTAAGGTCTGCAGGAATAGCGTTGTAAGCACTGTTATATCTAGTGCAAAAATCTTGGACAGATTCATTGGGGGCTCTCTTAACAGCATCAAACTCAAATATTATTTGCATAGGATTCTTCCTCTTTTCCCATTTATTTTGGAATGCTTTATGGAATGTAGCTAGGTCTGCTATGCTACCAGCGCCTAATCTTATAAACCATGTTTTTACTTCTCTAGTTAAGCTTTGTGCAAACAACCTCATTTGGACATCAGATTCATCTATCTCATAAATTTCCCAAAAATAATTCATTCTAGTGATATGTTGTTGTGCAGTGATTTGTGAAAAATTATCAAATAATGGGATGTCCTTTTCGTAATTTTGAGGCATGTCATAGAGATTTTGAGGTATGACCAAGGGAGCATTTCTGGCTGCCATGGCTTGGAATTTTGCTAAACTAGGAGGTACAACAGTAGTGGAAGGGATAGTGCTGGTTACAAAAATGGATGTACTTGAAGAGCTTGGTAAAGGTGTTGAAAAAGAAGTAGTATGGCTAGTGCTTATGGTGGTGGTAGTTGTAATGGACCGAGTGAATAATGGATATATTAATTTAGGCTGCAAGGGCAGCTCAGGAATGAATGGATCTATTGATGAACTAGCAGTGGATTGGGGATATGATGAATATATGATCCTATGGTACAAAGGCAACTCAGTGCTTATAGGCTCTTGAGGTGAACTGACAGTAGAATCTGTAAATGAGGTGGCAGCATACAGAGTAGAATCTGATGTTCGAAATACTATGGTGTATAGTTGGGAAACTGGAGGTTTGAATTGAGACAAAAAATTGGCTAACTTAATAGCTTCTTCAATGTCTTTAATTTTTGTGACATTTACCCTTTTTACTGGACTTTGACTTTCAGTTTTGTCTGATTTAGTAGGAACTGAAATAATTTTATTTTTCTCACTCACATAAGAATTAAAAATAGGATCTAAAAAAATTTCCTTTAAATCAGATTCAGATTTGGTTCTAAATAGTTATTTTTCAAACTTTAAATCAAATTCAATATCTGATAAGCTTACTAATTCTTTGGGTAAAGAATCAGCTCTTCTTAGAGGTACTTCAGTTTCTGAACTAACAATTTGTTTTTTCTTTTTTCTTATCTGGTCCAGATTGTCTACTATATCTAGAGGATTGGGATCAGGGTTGGAACTAGTGTAATAGACTTTCTTGGGAGCCAGAATGTTTATTGGGTAAATACCCACAACCTTTAAACTTAATCTTAAAGTAGAAAATATATGTTTTAAAATATTCCTTCAAGATCAAACTTAAAACTGGAGAGTGGTTAGTTCCCCAATAGAGTCGCCAGTATGTTATCACCCTAGTAATTCTCAGGTTGTGGGATGAGGATTTTTGTAGTTAAGAAAACCAGGGGTAACCAAGAACTTCTTTTAGAATTCAGGATCTAGCCTTCCTAAGTTCTGGATAGGGATCTCTCCTTAAGATTTAGCTTTGTTTTGTAATGGATTTTAGGCTAGCTATGAAGGGAAAATCTGGTTTGGTTTTTTGAATGTTGGTAGGAATAAAGAACTACAATGGAAACCATAGAAAGATCTACCTAACCATTGGGAAATGGAGTCAAATTTATAGCAAACAAGACTAGAAAAGTAGGTCAAAAGAACAAATATACTAAGGGCAAGATATATGATCTTCAGAGGGTTTAAAAAGGCTATTTTGATGAAGTGGTATGATCTGGACTAAGGGAGGTTAAGAATCCTTAGATCATAGAAAAGGAAGAGGAAAATGGAGGTCAAACGAGACTAAAGAGCAATTAAGAATTCTAAAGTTTGGAAATCAGCAGAAAACATAAACATGAAAACTAGTAAAAACAAAGAGCTTTTTACACTGATTATGTAATATCGTTCCTAGTTATTCATTTAAGATGGAAAATAACACAAGATGTATGAATGAAACTTAAAGAAGTAAAAAATGAAAACATGAAAAGACAGTACTCATATTTTTATCTCATGAATCCTTAACTATGATGTCTTTTGCTTCAGTCTCCAGCTTGCTACTTCAATTTAACTCACAAAAAGTCCCAATGTTTCAACAAAATAAGTGTATAGTAATATTCATATTTTATTCCACACTGAATACTTCGAAAGATGAAGTATTTATACAAATAAATTTCTTACAAAATATCTAAAGTTTTGAGAAAATATCTCAAGAAAAAATAGGAATTATAACATAAGAAGAGGGACAGCAACAAAACAGTTTGCAAGTTGTCCTCTTTTACAAGGAAAAATAGAACTATTTATCCTAATAAAACTAATTTTTAGATTAGCTGGAAGCATTGCTGGCACTTGGGGTATCATCTCATGGAAGATGAATTGTGGAATACTCCTCATTTTTTACATTTTTCTCTGATACTCTTTGACTCTTTTTTTCACTATTTTGCTGTTGTAATTGAAAAATAACAGGCAGTAAAAAATTTCTTTTACTGATACTCTTTGACCTCTGATACACTTTGACCACTGATTTTTCACCTTGATATACTTTTACTGCAAATTTTTCATATTAAATCAGTGAATTCTTACCATTGCTCTGCGTTGCGAATTTTCATGCTCTTTAGCTTCTTGAAAATCTCATCTTCTTTTTTATATTTTGCAAAATTGGGCTTAACCACAAAAATATGCTTGATCTCATTTTGTAAAAAGAACAAGTTTTCAAAATATTCGAGAATGACTTTACCAGTAGGGGACCCTTGAGGTAAAGTTTTATTGATCTGCTCTTATTTTGTTGTCATAATATTTTTGTGGCATTAACTTCTCATTCAATGCATGAATATATGTTAAACCTGCTTGTGACAGTACTGTGTATTTGGCTTCAAATCTGGTGATAGCCAAGTTCATATCTTTGCACCTGTCCTCCAAATTATTCATCATATTTCTTTTATTTAGGACCTTTTTGATTTGGAATATACTTTCAGTTCTGTCCTGAATTTTTAACTCTTCAAGTTCCTCTCTGTGTTTACTATTCAAAAATATGATAAGCCTTAAGGCTTGAGTATGCTTATCACCCAGTTCTTCTTTGGTTTTCTGTATTTCTATCTGTGCTCCTTTAAGTAACTCTTTTTGTTCATAAATTATCTAGATTGAGGGCCATTGCAAATGTATGCCCTGAATGATGTTATTCCACAGATAATTTTTAATGTAGCATACCTGCTCAGTGCGATTTACCTGTTGTTGAAGAATCTTAACCTATTCCTGTAATCTGTTAGCCCTCTGTTCATGTCCTTTTGAAGTGATTAAGGCATCTCTATTGGATGTTTCTAGATTTTTGATTGTGCCTTTTAAACTGATTATCTCTTTATATTTTATGGACATATCTTCCATAGCTTTAACTATGGTAGTTGTTTCCCTTGTTGGATCTATCTGTGATGTTGATGAAGAAGTGGCAGAGATATCTTTAGAAGTAATTGATACTGCAGTTGCCAATACTTCTTTCTGTGCCAAATGTTCTGCCAATGTTGAGGGAATAGTTGTACTTACAAATGGAATAACTGTAGGAATGGAAACTTGTTGAGCTTTCTTCAAATTTTAAATTTCTTGCATAAGAGATTCTATCTGAGTTTCCATATTTTTTATCTGGGTTGTCATTTTCAAAACAAGTTGCATATTTTCCTCTTTCTCTGTCTTTTCCTGGAGAACTTCTTTTTTTTGAGGGTGCTCACTGTGTGGTAATTTGAGCTGCTTTCTTAAGGCTGTAATATCATCATTCTTCTGTCTTATTAACTTCTTAGAAGCTTCAGTATTAGAAGGATCTGCTCCAGATTCAATTACCAAATCTTCTAAGGATTTTATTCTCAAATCCTTAGCATGTAAATATGATTTATCCAACTTCATTTGAGTTTGCAAGTTGGATACAGTATTTTGGAGCATAGTGGCACTGATTATTTTGCTTACTACTTTTGAATATAACATTTCTCATTCACTACTGTGAAATTCTGTCTGATCTAGCTCATGAATAGTATCATCATTTACTACAAATTCTATCTTTTTGTAGTCTGAAGCAGATTTTTGATGTGCTACCACTGGTTGGAGAAAAGACATGATCATTTGGTTAGTTGAGCAATCAAATTCAGTTACTAATATGTCCTTATCTCTTGGTTTTTCCTTCAGAATTTTAGAATAAACTTCATTTTTTATTTCTTCATTTTTCTCTCTGATTAGCTTGAACCTCTTCTGAATATCAAAATATGTTTCTTCAATTTTTTTAGAAGAATAAGAGTGAGTCTTTGTATCCATTTCCATTTCTACCATATTCTTACCTTTACCCTGTGTTTGTACTTGTTCACTTTGAATCTCTCTGAGTGTCTCATTCACAATGATGGTGGATTCATCATCTGTCTGCTGCTGATTAGTAATTTTGGCCTTTTTTTTGTATACTGATTTGAACTTCTTTTGAATGATTGTTTTGGATACATATCCTTCTTCCTTCCTTGGTCTTTTGTTTCCTACTTCTACTGGTTGGTCCACTGTAACCACCTATGTACTGTTGAAATTGTCTAGCTTCTTATTCTGATAATCATTAATTAAGGTATTGGCCACCCATTCCAAATGATTGGCATATTTTTCAATTATTGGATTTGATTCATGGAGAAATTGGGGCAATTTTCTTTTAATTCTGAGATTTCTTATAATACCCTGAGGGTCATAGTTCCAATAAAAACTTTCCTGAAACTTGAATATTGATAGCTCTATGGATACTTCCTTTAAGGCATCTCTATTATTTACAATGAAAGAGCCAATTTGACTTCTTATTTTAAATTGTGCCTTCTTTTTATATGCTATGAAATTTACTACATCAGCATTCAAAATCTGCCTTATGTACTCTAGAGAAAAAATCCTGGTGGTCAAAAACTTTGGCAATTTGTATGGGGCCAAGATTGCACCATATATTCTAATATCAATGTGATTTTTGTATAAATACCAGTCACGCACTTTACAGTTCTCAGACAACTGCAAAATTATTTTTATATCTTCATTTATTCTTGGTGGTTCTTCTTTATCCAACAAATTGATAGCAGGTCTGATAAATAGGTCATTGAAATCACTGTAACTGTACTCACTGCTATTATTTCTTAGAAGAGGAGTCCAAAATATTACTAAAAGTGGTTTTCCCTCCATATCCATTTTCTGTACTGCAAAGGGAAAATTATCTTCTTGAAAGAACACAAACAGATGTAACATATATGAATTATATCTGAACACTCCTTCATCAGGAAATTTTATCAACTGATAATGAATATTGTCAGCAATAAATTTGGAAAAGTCAAAAATCAAGTCTGGTTTCTATCCAGGAGACAAAGTGGAGAGGAAGCCTAAGACAGAGGCATCTGTGAATTCATCATTAACATAACCCAAAATAAATGACAACATGGAAATGACCTGTCTGGAACCTTCTAGAAAATCAAAGGTATCATAAGGAGGATTCACCTTAGGAAGATCAACATGATTGGACATGAAGTTCTGGAGAATTTGAAACTTCCTAGGGAGATCTAGGTCTAAATACATCTGGGTTAAGTCTTCAATTGAAAATGACACTGCTTGTGGATTATGGCTTAACCGGAGCATGTCATTGATTGATTCAGCAGTTATAAAAAATAAGACTTGACTATCTTTGTTAGACATGCACCTTTGATCAGGAATATAATGCATTTGAGACAACCTTATGAAATCCTGAGCAGGATGGGTGATGGGAACGAGATACTTGGGAAAATTGGACTCCCGTATAGGTATGTCATTGGCTTCTTTCTTTTCAAATTTCTCTTGACACCAATTAAGTACTTCTATAAGATCAAATTCAAGGGTGGCATCTGCAATTCTGTAATCTAATTCAATAAAAGGATTTCTTTCTTCAGTGGTGACAAGAGGCTGTAATGGTCTAACCACTTTAGTAGAGTCAGCAGTTAAAGCAGGAGTAGCTTTATCAATTCTGGGAGGTTTGGGATTTGGAAGCTTGTTGGAGGCAGGCTTCTGGGATTTAGGACCTCCAGTTTTGGGGGTTACTTGTTTTTTGGTCATTTTAAATGAACAAAGAAAGATTAAATAGTTTTCTAAGTTCTTTTTCGGATACCTAGGACAATTGAAGAGTTTTCCTGGCAATTTGAGACTCTGGATAGGGTTTTAAGGTGACAGAACAGATTGAATGTATGCAGAAGGTCTACTGGATCAAATTTAGTAGTGAAAATGATCTTGGAATGGCTAAAAACATGCTAAAATGGAAAATGTAGATTTAGGAGAAATTTTGACAGGGTTCCCCCTGTATTTTGAAAGTTTCTAAACTTCCCACATGGCTACTTCAACTCATTTTAGGAAATGGTAGTTTAATAGATGAATTCTCCTTAGAAAATGAAGTATTTTGCAGGTTGAATAGCGAAAAATACCTGTAAATGGTATAATTTGCGGTTGATGAAGTTGCAGTTGCATCACAGTATTCAATTCAGGTAAATTGGGCTCTCAAAGGTTATGGAATTCTCTGTGAGTGAATCTCAGAGAACAATGGTCGTTCAAATGGATACTGGTTTGCAAGTGGCTTCGAAAATGAGGAAAAAATGCTCTACAAAGGTTCTCAAAGGTTTACTGGTGCAAATAGGTAAAATGTGATAAAAAACATTAGGTTTTAATGAATTAAACCATAAGTCGAATCATAGTTTAATCACAGTAATTGCAGGAATGGAGGGAGTAGTTTCGAATTTGGCTTGGGAGGTTTTCACCCGGCTCCAAGGTGGTAAGCTGAAATTCACTTTTGGAATGTGATCGAGTGAAAGGAGGACACGTAGCAGGCGGCGGTTTCTCAAAACTACTTTTTTCGCAAAACATTTTGTCAACTTCATTCGATTACTTTAAAAATGCGAAAATGAATGTGCATCGTCTGATCTAGCGGAGCGGAGCGAACGGTTAAGATTTAAATGAAAGTTGCAGGGACAGAAAAATGGGGCCAGGGTTTTAATCTGTACCGTTGATTTGAGAAAGGGAAGATCAACGGTTGAAATTCAATCCGATAGGAAATGGTGGGGGTAGGAAAGGATTTGTCGGATTTGTTTTTGACCATCAGATTAAAAGGAGAAGGATGATCAGACGGTTAGGATGGAGTTTGATGGTGCTAAGGTATCTATGAAGGTTAATATATAAAATAGAATTTATACATAAACCAAATGAATGGGCGAGGTATCAAATGATTTTTTAACCAAGGTTAATATTTTGGTATGGGATATGTATCGTGGAATTTGCAAAGGTTATAGTTTAACCTTAGGTTAAGGGAGTTGTGGAAGGGAAAATGAATAAGGGAATGGGTTTTATTCAAATATTAGTTTAAATTAAACTTCGGGTTTTAATATCTTTTGTTTTAAACACATATTTGAACATGTTTAAAGGCCTTTTGAATATTTTTATTATATAGTTAATTAAATCAAAATGATTTAACTACCACAGGGGGTGGGATATTTACATAATGATATATTTAGCCAAAGGGGGTATAATGTGTTTTTTTTTTATTTAAACATGTGGAAATAAATAACTTTAGCTAAAGTTATATTAATGGGTTTTGGGGGCTATTTAATAAAAGGGAATTATATAATATAGGAAAATGTTATTTTCTAAGGAGTTATTAAATAAGTTAAAGTTAAAATGACAAGGGGACAATGTATACTCAAAATACATAAATATAACTAAGAAAAGTGAAGTTTAAATGAAAATTTGCAATTATAATAACTTCATCACTTAAACTTAGGATAAAATGTAAATTTTGAGGGTTTTATGGTTTCAAATGACGTGGGAAGTTAATCAAATGGGAATTAGAGTATCTTTAAGTAAAAATGAGGTTTTTACTTAGGATTATTCAAGGAAATGAATGCATGAATGGAATAATGATGTGATTTTAGGGATTAATATAGATATTTAACACTTTCAATTGATCATTCATAGAGCCTTGGGTTTGGTCCCAACAAAACTCAAGGAAATGCCTTAACCTTTTTGACTGATAGTTTAGAATGCTTAATGGCTATGGGGAGGGGAAGTTAGTTATTTGCAGCCCTGGTGAATAATATTTACATTGATGGTTCTCAACTTCTTCTACCTACCCAATTTTAACTGCTAGCATTTTTCCTTCCACTTTGATTAGGTGCATTTGAGCTGGCAACCTTTACAACATTTATTCTTTCTGAAAGCAATAAAACTATCTAATTATACACTTATTTCATCTACGAATCCAGATTAAACTGTTGAATTCACTTTATTTCTCTACCTAACTACTGAATTGTCATGATTAAACAGTATGACAATTCATTATTCTCTATCTACAACATTTGAAATTGAAATATGATGAGTCAAGATTAAATTGTTCAACTCATCACATATTATGGCATTTATTGACACTCTGCCATAATCAACTGCAAAAGGTAAAAAGTAGTGGCATTTAGGCTTGCAAACTTTCATGTTTTATTCATTTTTCTTTGGGGTCTATTATTTTTTCTAAGTCCTTTGATTGTTCTTTTAGGAATGCCCCAGAGGGGTTTATCGTGAAGGATATGACAGATGATGATAGATAGAGGATGGTGGCGAAAGGTTTCGTCATCTTGGCATCAGGTGGAGGTATAATAATGTCCTCTGGTTCTATCACAGCAGAAATCACAAGTAGAGGAGTACAAGATCCACTACGAGGGGCCTCTATTTCTCGAAGATCCTCAAGGGTGTTGCGAAAATCGTTGGGATGGGGACACAGGCGAGAATAGTCTCCATATAGATCATACAACGCACAAGGGTGGTTTGTGCACAACATTTTTAGTTTCTTAGATGAATCTGGGAAGGTAACATGGACACTCACGATGTTGGATTCATGAAAGGATCTATCAACGACAGGTTAAAGGTGGTAAGTGCGAATCTCTCAGGTCAATTCTTAGTCCCAAGGGGCGTATGTATTGGTCCCTCTTCGATCAATGTTGCAGAATATACTGTTGTGATCAATCTACTTTCTAAGGAAATATCTCTTAGTATTTTTTCGTTAGTAGTGTACTGGGACTCATAATTGGTGGTTTCACAATTGAATAACATGTCAGAGATCCATTTTTATATCGTTTATTTCTAATAGTGTGTTTGTTGCAAATATCATTTAATTATGTTACATACATTCACATTCCACGATCAGAAAATGCATTTGCCGATTCATTAGCCAATCAAGCAATCGTTTGGCATATCAATCATTCATCACATTAAAATATCAAAAATCATCAATAATAATTGTATATATGAGATATTCACATCATAAAATCGCTATATATATAGATCGGACTTATATGCTAAAAAATATACAAAAATTTGGACAACTATGTCGTACAAAATTAGGGATTATGCTTGATCATGTCCATCATCAAAAAATATCAAATTCATCCAGTCATCCTAAAAAGTATATGCTTGTGGGCCCTACCCTAGATAGGAATCACAGAAGAACACTATGGTAGTAGCCACATGGAGGAATAGTTGCACCCAATCATGTGGTATAATGACCACACATCTCTGAATAGCCTCAGGGAGGTCTACCACTGCATCCATATGGCCCTGGCGAGTCAAACCCTCCAAGTTCCTCTATATGGAATGTAGGAATCTCCCAGGATCTTCTGCGACATTCTCTGCATCTCTTACGCGACACTTGTTCCACGGTAGACCCTCAAGTCTGACTGGTCCAACATATATAACATGATCAATCATTTTGTAAGTATATTGTCCTGTCAAAAATATTTTATCATTTTCATATTTTTATCGAAAATCCAAAAAATTATGTAAGAAAAAAAATCATTTAAATGCGATCTTACCAATTGCTCCCCATGCAGCTATGGGTGGTAAGGGTAGATTTGGATCTCCCCTAAATTCCATGCCTGCATAGGTGTAATCCTCTATGATGATCACTTGTTCTCCCCTCCATAGGAAGAACTCATCATCCCAGGTAGTCCGAGGGACCTCGCCACCCTCTAGCCTCCTCATCACAATCATCCCATCATGCTATATGTGGATCTTGTGGGCTATTGATCATAGATATAACCTTGGGTCGAAGCCCAGGTATTCTCTCGAAGAAGAATGTACACAAAATTTTCCCATATATAAAATGTTTAGTTTTATTCTTCTGGATGGAGGACAAATTTTTCTTGAAATTGGTCAACAATGAAGTGCACCAATAATATAAAGTACTGAGGCATTCAACTACCAAACTCATGCTCCCACATGAAGCTTGGTGGATTGAATCTCACCTGACTACTCTGAATATGGTGAAAAGAAGGATCTTCATGTGTAATCCTTGGACATCTCTAATTGGGATCTGGGTCCCAACCTTCTGAGTACCCTCAACATAGTATATGTGAATGTAATCATCAAAATTCAAACCTCTTGTTGGCTTTCCCTGCAAATTCACTCGCTCTCCACATCAAGAAAGCCCAGTAATAAAATTTATGTTTTCGATTTCAATTCTCAAAGGCATTTGATAAATCATGAAGAAAACCTCCTGTGGTTCCTAGTGATTGACAAGCATCTCCAACAATTTGGTTGTTTTAATATTGGGCATTTTGAAAAATTTTAGCAATCCACATCCTCGGAGTATACTTAAGGACAATTGGACCTCCATTACCTCATTATCAATTACACTATGCTCCCTCTCTCTCCAACTGATGGTCATCCTAAGTCAATTCAACAAATTATCCATTAGTTTTTTATTTTAAAATTTTACTATGCGCATACGCTAGTTTTTTCTTACAGAGACGCATCTATACGCACCTTCAAAATTTTCAACCTGCGTATACAAATATGATTAATATAAAAAAATAATTCCTATGGTTAAATTAAACAAAAAATACTTGAAATGATAACATAATTTATTACTAAGCTGATTGAGAGGATTACGTAGAAAATTTGACCTTATTCGGCTTACAATTCATGCATATTGAAGTTGGGGATTTTTTACTCTAGATATTTTTCTCAAATTCACCAATGCACAAATGCCCAAATGTGAGTTCAAAAGGCCTATTTATGCCGAAAATTCATTTTTTTTTCAAAATCCACTTTTCAAAAATTTTTTGTTTACTTTTTGAATTTGTCGAAGACTTTATAACCTTTTGGATTGTATGTGCTGGGATAGGTTGTTGTTTATTCTATTTGATGTCTCAAATTTTTATCATAAATTGTCGACCGAGGTTAGTAATTTGATGAAGTGAAGTGCACTAATGTACTTAGGTAACCTTGTTCTCTTACTTCGATGTGCATGTTTATGCTGTTTTGGGGAATTTTTATTATCTTATGTCTAAGAAATAAAATCTCTTAATGCTAATGAATAGTTAAATATAAATGAGTTTTAATGATGAAAACCAATTAATGAAGGAAGAAAATGAAATATTGTTTTTATTCTAAAGACAAAAATTAAGTTACCAACTATTTTCAATGTAATATGAAATCTAAATGAAGGAAGAAAAGGAAATTTTCATTAATTAATCTAAATTGCATAAAAAAAAAAATCAAACTTTGAATGATGTTAGTAGGCAGGAAAAATGTCTATGAAAAACATCAAACTAGTTAAAAACAAAGCATCATTCTAGATCTAATTACATTCAAATGACAAGATGAAATCAATTCATATATCATCTATTGAAGGATTCTAATCTTAATAAAAACAGAGCATAACTTCGTCTAATTCTTTTCCATGTATTGAAAGCATAAATCCTATCTTGAAGAATTGAAATGAAAGTGCTCAGTTTAAATTGAAAATAAATACAAAGCATGAAACTATGACTGTTGTGTGACTGAATACTCAGATTTGGTCCAATTGGAAAATGGAAAAACTAGCTTCTTGCGACGTCCTTAGTAAGCGTAGGATTACATGTCTAATTGGAAATTTAATCTGAGAAAGAATTCATAAAATTAATCTACAAAGAAGTAAACAATTTAAACTATGAATTGACAAGAAATTGATCTATGAAAGAAATGTGAACTTAACTATGAAATTGACAAAAACAGAAATGATAATTAACATTAAATGAAATAACGAAATTCAAACTAAAACAACTAACAAAACCTATTTTCTGTTTAGGGGCCCTCTACAACAGAATGATTTGAAAATATAATTGACTACTTCTGCATCAAAGGCTCAAACTGGTCTTCTTATTATCAAAAATATAGTTTCAAAGGCATACATTGTATTATCAAAAAATAGGACTGTCTCTGGTTTCAAAATTACCAGTATTTAAACAACTTTTGGATTCAAATGTCTAAGGCATTTCTGCTTACAAATAATGATTAGAACTAGATTTTATAAGCATAAACAGAAACAAATTCTTAGTGGTTGTCTCTCGATTTTCTACGTCAGAGAAAATCGAGAGTATCTCGCTCTTTGATCTCACCCCTTGACCAACCTTTGACCAGGAACATAGTCACTTTTCCTTTTAAAATTTGAACAGGTGGATGGGATACGATCCATGTGTGGATCATTCCTAAGATACCGATATGACCCATTCCCTTATTTTCTTCTCGAAAATTGTCAAACCATAACAGTAGCTGCGGAAAGAATGATTAGCTTCAAAACTACACACATTATGTAGCTAGTTACAAAAATTCATTAAAATAAGAAGAAACATCATAATATAAAGTGGAGATCATTAAATTATTTCTCTGGTATCGAATATGTCAATTATGATCGACTGGAGTCGTGAATTTGTATAAAAGGAAGGAAGATATGATGACAAAATAGTGTCAAAGTAAGAATAGTTTTAAGGTTCCACATACCCCCACTATGAAACCTTTGCATGTCCTCGTGCAATTTCCAAAAATGTGACCTTCCACCTCCTATTGAATTTGTTCTGATGACTCTGATACGACCCCATTCTACTGTGGGTTATGAGGCGCTATGAGCTCTCTTCGAATTCCTTATGCACTGCAAAAGTCTTTAAATTCTCTAGAGATGAATTCAACACCATTATCACTTCTAAGAGCCTTCACCTACTTCCCCAACTCTTTCTCAACCAGTGCCTTGAACTCACAAAACTTTGAGTATGTCTCGCTCTTCTTCTACATGAAGAAGATCCAGCACTTATGAGAAAAGTCATAAAAAAATATCACATAATACCTGTGCTTTGCTATCGAAGCTACTGAGAAAGTTCCACACACGTTTGTGTGAATTCTCTCAAGGATCGTTGTGGCGTGACTATCCTTCTCATGAAAGGTGGCTTTCACAAATTTTCCCAAAGTACATCCCTTGCACTGATCTGACTACGCAAGTGTACCCTTGGGAAGCCTGGTAGAAATCTGTAGCAAAATTTCAAAGCACCATGGTGAACATGGCCCAATATCCTGTGCCACAGTTCACCCTCATCCTGGCTCACCACTCCTTCTTTGCTTGCCATGCTGTGCAACCATCTACCTACAATTGATAAAGGTTCTTAACTCGAACCCCTATCCTCCAGGTTTTACCAGTTGCCTTACCGCGCAGGAAAGCCTTTCCCTCGCTAAAGACAACATCATAACCCTTGTCTTCCAACATCGCCACAGAGATCATATTCTTCTTCAATCTTGGAACATGCATGACATCCTTCAATATGAAAGGTTTACCAGAATCCCTCTCAAATGGAATGGTACCGATTCCAGTCGCACTATATCTACCATCATCGCCCATCTCGATATGCACTCCAAGATCTTTCTCATCTAGATCAGTAAAAAAATATTGGTCTCCGGTCATATGGAAATACGCACCACTACCAATAAACCACAATGATCCCATCACACTTGAGACCAAGCATGCAATCAACAAAAAATCCAGCTCAAATTGTGAGGCTAAGGCCTCTCCAGCTGCAGATCCAGTAGCTTGCTTATTTTTCTTCTTCTGTGGACAATTAGTGGCGTAATGTCCGTGTTAGTGATAGTGAAAGCACTTCACCTTGGACAAGTCCTCCTTCTTGCCTTTCGCACCAGATTGAGAAGGATTTTTCTTTCCCTTCCCTTTCCTTTCTTTGAGAGCCAAAGCATAATTTTCTTCATCTTCATTATTCGATGAAGATCCATCCTTGGTACCCCGCCTTATCTCCTCCTACACAAGATCTGACCAAAGTCGCTCCCATCCTGGCAGTTTGTCCCGACCATTGACAGAGTCCTCATAACTATGCCAACTCTTTGGTAGCCCAAGGAGAGACAAGCTCACCAAGTCCTCTTCATCTACAATAACCCCCACACTTCCCATCTCATCCTTGCACTGGAAAAACTTCGTGAGGTACTTGGGTATACTGTCACCTTTCTTCAATTTTATTTTCTTGAGTTTATCTTTAAGCGCCAACTTCCTCTGGTCGCTTCTGCTTTGGAACAAGTCTGTCAAATCTTTCCACATCAAGAATGGACTAGATTTACCATGAAGGCTGGACACTATGTGATCCTTCACACCTTCCAACAGATCCTTCGACATTTTGATGTCTTCTTTTTCCATGCGTCAAGTGCGGCTGCATCGCTATAAGCAGGTTTTGGAATTTCTGCATCTATGAACTCCTTCAACCCATTATCATCCACCACCACCTCCATCCTGTCCTTCCATGGAATATAATTCAAGCTGCCCTCAAGGGCATACTCTAATCGCAATCCGTTGAAAGACATTTCAATGAATGCTCAACTTTGATACCAAGAGAACACCACTGCAAATTCGAATTCCACCAGCACAGAACTCAATTGTTTCAATAATTGCAATCTACTCCAACGATCAACTGCTCTGATACCATGTAGAAATTATATAACTAATGTGTTATATATCCAAGAATCTCCTGATAACACACTATTTTAACTTCATGCACAATACAGAATCTATTCCACCATTGATCATCACATGTGGAAATTAAAACAATTGCAATGCACACATGAAACCATAAAAATTCACACACATTAACACAGTGATTTTACGAGAAATCCTGAAGCTAAAAACCCCAACTATTTTTATATAATATATGTCATAGGGATCATGTATCAATCCTCATACAAATCTTATCATATCAAGCTCTCACTACAATACAATCACTACACACTAATCAGGCTTTGATCTAGCAAATCCATGCACCGATCTCTGCCACCTGCTAGCGTACCTCTACTGTGCAATCCTTGCTAAAGAATGGCTCTGAATGAAATCTAATCCACCTTTATTGCACTATGAAATCCTTATTGGCATCTCCACTGAGTGTTGGATGCAATCAATGCATCACTATAGTCACAACTGATAGTCACACTTCCTCTTTCACCTACCTCTCCACTGGTCTCCACTGAACTGTCCATGCACTATAGTTAAATGATGTATTATTTAGTTGATTAATGAGTTAATATTTAGTGAGTTAATTATTAATTAATTCACACCACTCTCACTAGTGTATCAATCAGTTAGACTAGATACAACTAGCTCAACTATGTCTAACTGAGTTAAACTAAACATAACTCCACCAACTACTTCTACAACTCCACCAAACTCTGTCACATGAGTTCTAACTAAATTCCTCCATGAAATAGCTCCAGTAAACCCTCAGGAATAGCATAATTCAATTTTTTGGCTCCTGTGCCACATCTATGCACTTAACTGAAGTGCTCCAAGACAATAAGATAATGTTTAGAGTCCAAATATTATTAAGAGCTAATAATATTCGACATATCTATTTTTAGACTGGCAATCTAAAAATAGATTCCGCCAAATATATCTAAAAATAGAAGTCCATATGTTTTTTCCAACTTGACCAACCATCCACAAATAGTATCCTGCAACTCATAGAATATGATCGACATGTCTAAAAATAGAGATAGTCTAAAAATAGACTTTGCACCAAAAATAGCCTGCGAGCCCACTTAGCGAAGGCAACTCTTTTCACTAAGCTCATCATCTTGTTGAATCTCAACATATTTTGACACTACCATCAGCAGAAGAAGAATATGTAACAACACCATCAGTAGCATGTCAAGTAGTATGGTTAAGAAGATTATTGGATGGAATCAAGAAGAAACAACAAGGATCAACAGCGATATACTGTGACAACACATGAGTGATTTCACTATCCAAGAATAGTGTGTTTCATCAAAAGAGCAATCATATTGATACTATATATTACTTTATTAGAGAACTTGTAAGAAATGGAGAAGTTCACTTGAAGCCTTGTAAATCTAGTGGTCGATTGACTGATATATTTACAAATCCATAAGCAATAGATGTGCTTGAATTTCACAATAGACCATGATTATGTCCCTCTTCTTGATACATTGACTCCATTAGCCCAATGGAAAACATACCTGCAACTATCCATCTGAACCAGTGATTCCACCAATAAATCAAATCCAAAATCAAATCCTAGTCAATCTTACATAGCTAGCCTAAAATAAACTAAGATCAATAAAGTTAAATCATACAGAGAGAGCCCTCTCTGAGCTTTAGGAAAGGCTAGATCCTAATATTAAAAGTAGGTATGTGGTTACCTATAATATTTATTTAAACTAAAAAAGAAGAAAAACCCTAGGAAATTATTGGAGTGATAAAAGGGTCATGTCAACTTTGGGTTTGCAGAACCTTGAAATGACGTAGAAGAATGAGCCCTCAGTAATGCAGACATGGAACAATGGAAGAAAGACAAAAGGAAGAATGCACAAGCATTGCTTCTTATCTGGCAGGGAGTGGACCGAGCAATGTTCCACAAGATAATCATCACGTCTTCAACAAAGGAAGCATGGGAAACATTAGTGAAAAGCTATCATGGTATGGAAAAATTCAATATTGTTTAATTGCAGAATACTAGGAGAGATTTTGAAAGTCTTCAAATGAAGGAGACATAAGACATCGATTCTTTCATGAATTGGGTCATGTTTTTAGTAAATCACTTAAAATTATGCTGAAGACATTAAAAATCAAACTGTGATTGAGAAGGTCCTTAGATCTTTGTCTACCAAATTTGATATTGTGGTAGAAACCATAGAATAAGTGAAGTATTTCGAAAAAATGACAGTCAATGAGTTGATGGGATCACTTCTATTGCATGAGGCAAGGATATATAGAAATAAGGATCCCACTTTAGAAACAAATTTCAAAATTCAAGTTTGTATTTCAAGAGGTCGACGCAAAGGTCTATTGAGAGGAAGATGATGAGGTGGAATCTACGGTGGTCAAAGAGATGGCTAAGAAGAGCATGAACAACAAAGTGGAAGCAACAACAGTAGAAGCTTCCACAATAATCAAAGGTTTGAAAAATTGAAGGTGAAATTTTATTATTGCAATAAATTTGGTCACTATACTTAGGATTGCAGGAAAAAGATAGTTGATCAAGGAAATCAAAGAGGTAATGTTAGTACATAGAATACTATCTCCATGTCCCTAGCATGCAACACCAAGCATGAAACATTTGATAAGGTGTGTCTATTAGACAGTGATTGTAGTAACCACATGACATGCAACAAGAATTTGGTTGCAAATTTGGATGAATTGGTGAAGACAGAGGTAAAGTTGGGGACTTATAAGACTGTTGATGTAGATGGAAAAAGAGTGGTCAACATTCTTACTAAGTAGGGGGGAAAATACAATCTGAGATGTATATTATGTTCCTGGTTTCAAAAAAAAATTGATAAGTGTTGTTAAATTGATGCAAAAATGATACAAAAATATCTTCCAAGGGGAACAATGTGTTATTTATGACAAACCTTGAAGAAAGCAGCCCATAGAAAAGGTACAGATGATGAGGGCCACACTCTTTCCTCTAATTATGAAATACAATGATCAGGTTAGTTCTTTTATAGTTGCATGTTCTAATGATTACTGGTTATGGCCCATCCGGTTTGGACACTTTAATTTTTCCTGTTTAATATTGTTGCAGCAGAAACAGATGGTCAGAGAATTACCTCCCATCAAAGAACCTGCTAGAACTTGTGAGTGTTGCACCTTGGGAAAACAACACCGTGAAATTTTTCGAAAAGTAGTTTCATACAGAGCAAAGAAACCACTTGAGTTGGTGCATACAGACTTGTGTGGACCTATGAGGACACTATTAATTGGTGGAAGTTGTTACTTCCTCACTTTTATTGATGACTATAGCAGAAAGACTTGGGTTTATTTCTTGAAGCATAAGTCTAAAACCTTTGCAAACTTCAAAGAGTTCAAAGCCTCAACAGAGAACCAAAGTGATCGAAAGATCAATGAATTGAGATCATATGGTGGTGGAGAATATGATTCGAAAGAATTCCATGACTACTGAAAACAACATGGAATCAAAAGATAATTTGCAACTAGATACACACCGTAGAAGAATGGTGTAGCAGAGATAAAGAACAAAACAATAATGAACATGACAAGGAGCATGTTGAAAGAAATAAACCTATCTAATGAGTATTGGGCAGAGACAGTTTCATGTGCTATTCATGTGATAAATAGATCTCCTACAAAGAGTGTGATGAACAAAATACCAGAAGAAGCATGGTCACGTATGTCGTGCAGTGTATCTCACTTCAAAGTTTTTGGATGTGTATCCTATGCACATGTGCCTAAGGAGATAAGAGGAAAATTAGATGATCAAAGTGAAAAATGCATATTTACTGGTTATAGTGAGCAGTCAAAAGCATACAAATTGTATAACTCTATTACGAAGAAGACAATAATTAGCTGGGATGTTGTGTTCAAAGAAAAAGAGTCATGGAATGGAAATTTATACAAAACAATCGATGCACAAACAACGTTGATGGAAGAGGATGGTGTAGCAGAAAAGGAGAAGAGAGAATCAAAAGAGCAGACACCAAACAGAGTCACACCAACAAGGACACCAAGATTTTGAGAGCAGCATGGATCTTCAAGCAGATCAACAAACCGAAATTCTCCAAGCGGGAAATCAGGTAATGAATCAAGAAATGGTATGAAAAATATGAGAACTTTAAAAGATATTTATGATGATTTGGATTTTAGCTCAAATTTTGCATTGTTTTCATTCCAACCTTCTTCTTCTGAAGAATCAATCAGAGATGAAAATTGGGTGCAAGTCATGGATGAAGAGATTAATTCTATTAAAAAGAATGATACATGGGATTTGGTTAATTTTCCAAAGGATAAAAACCTCATTGGTATGAAATGGGAGTACAATACAAAGTTGAATGAGAAAGGTGAAATTGACATATTTAAAGCAAGACTTGTAGCAAAAGGATTCTCGCAACAAACGGGGAATAGACTTTGGTGAAACATTTTCTCCAGTAGCCAGATTGGATGATGCAAGAGCAGTTCTAGTGACAACAACTTATAAAAGTGGAAAGTATATATCATATGGATGTCAAATCAACCTTCTTGAATGTACTTCTAGAAGAAGAAATGTATGTGCAGCAGCCTCCACGTTATGAAGTTGGAGGTAAAGAAGATAAAGTTTATAGGTTGAAAAAATCACTCTATGGACTGAAGCAAGCACCAAGAGCATGGCATAGATGAATTGACAATTACATTATTAAGAATGGATTTTGGAGAAGGAGCATTGAGCCTACCTTCTACAGAAAGGTAAATGAGGATGAACAGATTTTGATTGTTTTCTTATATATATGATTTTTACAAGTGATCCTTGGTTAGATGATCTTGGCATTGAAGTTAAGTAATCTGAAAAAATGAATTTTTATTTTCCAAAATAAATATGCTAGAGATTTGGTGAAAATATTTAGGATGGATAATTTCAAATGTGTACCTATAGAAGTTGCAACAAGTACAAAGTTAAGTAAGGATTATGAAGGACGATATGTCAATCCAACTATATTCAAAAGATTGGTTGGTAGCCTCATGTATCTCACAGCTACAAGACGAGATATTATGCAAGGAGTGAGTTTGATTTCCAGATTTATGGAGACTCCAAAAGACACAGACTGAACTATAGGAAAAAGAACTATGACATACATAGCAGGAACTAGAGATTGTGGCATAATGCATGCAAGTACAGAAAATAAAGTTTCGATTGGATTTACAAATAGTGTTTTTTCAAGTAGTTTGGATGATAGGAAGAGCACATCCAGTTATTTGTTCCATCTTGGTTCAGGTGTGATTTCATGGGCATCTAAGAAGCAACCTTTTCTGACACTATCGTCAGTAGAAGAAGAATATGTAGCAACACCATCAGTAGCATGTCAGGTAGTATGGTTAAGAAGAGTATTGGATGGACTCAAGAAGAAACAACAAGGATCAACAATGATACTGTGACAACACATGAGCGATTACATTATCCAAGAATAGTGTGTTTCATCAAAAGAGTAAGCATATTGATACTAGATATCATTTTATTAGAAAACTTGTGAGCAATGGAGAAGTTCACTTGAAGCCTTGTAAATCTAGTAATCAATTGAGTGATATATTAATAAAGCCATAAGCAATAGATGTGTTTGAATTTCACAAAATATACTTGAGTGTTGTAAGCCTAGTTGAGACATAGACCAACAAGCATGTTTGAGTTGTCATGAGTTAATTTTTTAGTTTAGCGGTCGTAATTAATGGGGAGTGTTAAAATAGTTAATCAACTCCCCCATGCAGAGTTAGATAATGAGTTAAGTAAGAATTGAGTAATCTGAGTTGTGTGATAGATGAATTTGGAAAGTGGGTTAGAGAGTTAGTTAAGTGAGTGACAGTCAAGTCAAGTTATGTAAGTGTGTGCATGTCAAGTGGGTTAGCATAAATACACTTCGCTGGGTTCATTGTATTCAAAGAGTGAGACTATGATTAATAGAAGAGTCGGAACTAGTATTTTCCTGTGTGAAATACTTGTGTTATTTGTGTTTAATATCAATGTGTCCGAAAATGTTAAACAACTTATTTCACATTTGAATTAACACCAACGATTTGAATATTATAATTTCATATGCAAGTCAATTTAACCAACAACTCACACTATTTCCACAATGTTATAGGTACAATTTTTTACCTTAGTTGAACCATCTTTAACACAAAACAAAAGCTACTTAAACACATAGCTCTTCTACCTTCACCTTCACAGCGTAGAAGTGAACAACAATTGTAATAGAGTCAATTTTTCTGTAGGAAATAGAATACAACAAGAACACAACTATTCTAATGCAAGGACTCCTTTTATTGATCCCTCACTACTATGGCTTTGATACCAATTCAAGGTTATTTAAGGTTACAAAGTACAGAGCAGAAAACACATTAACAATAGGCAGCTATGCATAACTGAGAAACAACAAACCCAAAAAGGGGTTACAACTCGTAAAGTATTGATAAGAACTCTTATTTTATTGAATAGTGAAACAACAAAGCATCTTAAACTGCATTACAACTCTTACCATACATCAATACTATGCATCATCTCAGCTTATACAAAATTTAAGTCTGTTACATATATTTAAAAGATCAATTTTGCATCTTTGAATTCCAATAAATCCATACGGTGTTGCCCCTTCTAAACTCAACAAGACATGGGGTGTCTCCTATTAATTTCAACTAGCCCAATTCTATCATACATCTTCCAAAATCGGTGATGATCTGATTTCTCCTAGTGTGTAGGAGATCAATCGTTGCACCGTTTGGAAATTTTCCTTGCAGGACTGGGTGTTTTCATATTGGCTAACAATTTTTGGAATGAAACTGTCGGAATAGATCCCATTTTCTGCATACTACTTGAGCTACTTCCAATTTTAGTGGAAAGTGGTACACGCCCATCTGGGTGAATTACAAAACCAGATGGAAAAAAAAAGCATAATCACATTCACCTCCTTACATCACTGTAGGCATGGAAGCAATTTCGATAGGAGCACAAAAAATAATGGACCCCCAAACATCGGTACAACAATCCTGCAAAATGAATGCAGTGTCATCCATATTGGTACCCTGCAAATGTTGAAATAAACAAATTGACATATTAATGATAGGGTAAACAATTTATGGCATTAATCATGCTTCTTTATCATTCTCCAAGTACTTCTGCAAGTGTGCATTTATTCAATATACTCTAATATTCAATGTTATGATAACACCTACATTTGATGTGAAGAGGCTAACACTGGTCCGAGGATCTTGTCCCTTCACAATGTGAGTTATTTCTTTCTTTGGTTGATTGGTTGAGAGCATATCGCATTGCATTATTTGATCTTCAAATGTTAGTGACATATTCTTAATATCATATACAAGTTGATCAGTGGAACAATTCTATCTATAACTCATTTAAACCTGGCTTCGACGATTCAGATCTTGCAGGAAATCAGACAATTTTTGAGGAGTAACGGGAAGCCGGACTGAAGTGGAAGCATAGAGAATAACACGGCGAGACAACACAGGGTTCTCCACGTTCTTCCATGTGGACACTCGAATATCCACATCACCATGGCAAGATAACATTTCCCAGTTGTTAGCCATCAATGGACACAGACTAGTGCAGAAGTCACTCGTGATTCGCTGAGCAAGTTTCAACAAATTTTGTTGGCCTCTCTGATCAGGGTAAGCTAATCCAAAACCTAAATATTTTCAGATGAAAATAGCAGTCTCAATCAGATCTTACAAATGGTAAAAACAAAATTCATAGTAATGAAATATAAAGTTGATAGCCTTACCACTGAAAAGAATTGAAAAACTAAAATGTGAACTGGAGCAGAGAGTTTCTCATCTCAATATTACCAAATATTTAAATAGGAACACATTGGAAACATCAGAAATAAATGACTGAAGTAAACTGAAGTAAAATTAAACTACCTATGACACCTAGCAGACAATAAATTAAATTAACTGAACCTAACAGACAGTGAGATTAATATCTCAACATCCCCTCCTAATCTCAACTATTACAAGTGGAGGCACTAACAATGCCTAATTTCTCTCTTCTAAATTCAAATACATTCTTTCCCAATGGCTTTGTGAAAATATCTACAAGCTGATATTTGGAAACACAAAAAGAAAGTGTGATGTCCCCATCATTGACAAGTTCACGAATGAAATGAAAACGTGTGCCAATGAACTTGCTCTTTTTGTGGAAAACATGATTTTTTGATAAAAAAATTTATGAACTATTATCACAATAAATTGGAGTTGGCTCCTTCTGAATATCTGAAATGTCTTTCAATAATCTTCTCAACCATACTGCTTGACAAGCTGCTAAATTTTCTACTACATATTCTGCCTCTGCAGAAGATATTGAAACGATTGACTGTTTCTTGGACGCCCATGAAATCAAATTTGTTCCAAGATGAAAAAAATACCTTGAGGTACTTTTGCGATCATCTAAACTCCCTGCATAATCGTTGTCTATATAACTTGAAAGTGAAAAAATTTCAGAATGTGTATAAAACAAACCATAGTCTATGGTCCCTGCAATATACCTTAAGATCCTTTTTGCAACCCACCAATGACTAAGCTTTGGTGACTACATAAACCTGAAGACAAAGCTTGCTACAAACATAATATCTGGTCTAGTTGCAGTTAGATACAACAAACTACCAACTAGGCTTTTATACAATGTGGGATCAACAAATGGTGCTACATCTTCTTTGTTGAGTTTGGTACATTGAGAAATTGTTGTATCAGCTGATTTGAAATTGGTCATTCTGAACTTTTGAATGATATCAGTGGCATATTTTTGTTTACCAACAAAAATGCCATTACCATATTGGTGAATTTCAATTCCTAGGAAATATTTCCTAACTCCTAGATTTGTCATATCAAACTCTGCTTGCATTGCTGCTTTGAAATCTTCTAACATCATATTTCCTGTATAAAGAAGATCATCTACATAAAGGCATACAATAATAATTTTACCTTCATGAGATTTGGTATACAAAGTGGGTTCATGGCTGCTTCTGGAAAAACCACTTTTGATGAGATAGGTGTCAATGCGACTGTACCAAGCTCTTGGAGCTTCTTTCAAACTATATAAAGCTTTCTTCAATCTATATAATTTATGCTCTTGTCCTTTTACTTCAAAACCTGGAGGTTGCTCTACAAAAACTTCTTCCTGTAATACACCATTTAGAATGGTATATTTTACATCAAGCTGATAGACTTTCCATTTGTGTTGAGCTGCTATGGAAAAAATGGTTCTGACAGTGTCTAACCTTGCTACTGGAGCAAATGTTTCATCATAGTCGACACCAAACTGTTGTGAGAATCCTTTGGAAACCAACCTTTCCTTATGTTTCTCAACTTTTCCTTTTTCATTTATCTTGGTATTATATACCCATTTTACACCAATTTTTGTTTTGTCTCTTGGAGATCAGCTAATTCCCAAGTCTTATTTTCTCTATCGAAGAAATTTATTGGTTCATTGCTTCGACCCAATGCTTTTCTTTGACTGCTTCTTCAAAATAAGTCGGCTGAGTTGAAATGAATGCAAACATATTATGTTGTTCAGATTCATGCTCCTGTTCATATATCTCTCTGATAATTCTTGTTTTTTTTCCCCCTTATGAAGATGTTTGATCATTGGCTGAATCAGTGCTTGATGATGTTCCATTTTCAGAATGTGTTGGTTGTTCTTGAACCTGCAATCTTGGAGACTGTGGTGGATAAAAAGGCTGATTTGAAGTTTCATCTACATGGTCAAACCAAGATTTATTTTCAAAAAATTTCACATCTCTGCTTATAATGAACTTTTTGGAAATGGGGTTATAAATTCTATAGGCTTTCGAATGCTCATTGTAACCTACAAATATGCATTTCTCACTTCTATCATCAAGATTTTTTCTTAGTTTTTCAGGAACATGAGAAAAAGATACTACTCAAAAGATTCTAAAGTGTGACACATTTACCTTGTTTCCATCCCATGCTTCTTGAGGTATTTTATCTTGTAGGTTGGATGTTGGAGATCTGTTAAGAACATACACTGTTGTCGACACTGCTTCAGCCCAATAGTCATTTGTCAACTTCTTCTCCCCTAGCATGCATCTCGCGATTTTCATGATAGACTGATTCTTTCTTTCTACTACTCCATTTTGCTGTGGAGTGTATTTGGTTGTGTACTGCATTAGGATACCTTGTTGTCAACAAAATTTTTTGAATTCATTTGAGGTGTATTCTCCTCCTCTGTCTAATCTAAGTAATTTCAAGAGTTTTCCACTCTGTTTTTTTTCTTCTGCCTTGAACTCCAAAAATCTAGAGAAGGTATCTGATTTGTTTTTTAAAAAATACACCCATATATTCCTGCTAAAGTCATCAATAAATGTAAAAAAGTAGAAACTATCACCAATGGAAAATGTCTACATTGGACCACAGATGTCAGTATGGAAAAGTGCCAAAGGCTCTTCCGCCCTTGAGGTTGATGAGTGAAAACTATCTCTTTTATGCTTGGACAAGACACAAACTTCACAATTACAGACTTTTTCACTGATAGTAGGTAGATCAATGACTATAGATTTCTTTTGAGGCAGACTGAGACTCTTGACTCGAATGTGACCATACCTAGAATGCCATAGATGAATTTCATCTATTCTTGATATAGTGTGGACTAAAGATTGGTTGGTATTTTTTCTTTTAAGGGTCAATGGAAACATCCTACTCTTGGTCTTTTCAACTTTTTCTATCAACCTTTTATGAGGATCTTTGTCATATATATAGCAGGTGTTCTTTTGAAACAATACATCATAGCCATTTTCCATTAATTGTCCTACACTAAGGAGGTTATTTTTGAGCTGAGGAACATAATAAACATCAGGGATGTATTTGTTTTTATTCTTTTTAGTAAGAATAGGAACAATACCTTTTCCTTCAGCTTTAATACTTGTACGATCTCCAAGTGTTATCTCTGATGTTATGGAAGCATCTAGATAAGAAAGAAGTCTCTTGTTGCCTGTCATGTGATTTCTGCATCTGTTGTCGAGCAACCAAGGATCTTCACTCTGTTTGTCTTCTGAGAGATGGCATGAAAGAAACATGGTCTTTGAGGATTGTCCTTCACCGTTGGATAGATTGATATAGCCTCTGTGTTGATCTGACTGTTTCTTTCTACAATCGTGTTCGTAGTGGCCAAACTTCTTACAGTAGTAACATCGAACACTCGATCTGTTCCATGACCTTCCTCTCTGATTTCGGTTTTGTGGGGGTCTCCACTACTCTGTTGCATGATGGTGATTGGATCTGCCATTGCCTCGACCTCTGCCTCGCTTGTCGTCACCTCTGTATCCTCTGCCTCTGCCTCTATCAAATGAGAGGCGTGCTTTGAAGGCTTGTTCCGTGGAATCTTCGATTAGATTGAGTCTTGTTTTGTGTGCCAAAAGTGATCCAGTCAACTATTCTACTGAGAAATTTTTAAAATCTTTGGATTCCAACATGGCTGTGACAATCATGTCATATTTCTTTGGTAGACTTCAAAGAACTTTTTCAACAACTTTCTGATCTGTAATGGTTTCACCAATGAGTTTGATTTGATTCACTATTCCCATTGCTCTAGTCATGAACTGATCCACATTCTCAGTGTCAGACATCTTTAGAGTTTCAAACTGAACTCTCAATGTTTGTAGTTTAACAGTCTTTACTGTATCATTTCCTTGATACACAGCTTGCAAAATATCCCAACATTCTTTTTCTATTGTCACACCAGTTATTTTGTCAAAAATAGAGTCATCGACTGAATTTTGTATCCAGCATTTGGCTCTATGCTCCCTCTTTCTGAGTTCAATAGCTTCATTTCTCTGATTATTGGTCATGGCCTTCGACGCTTCTTGGGTCGGCTCTACATAAGCAATCAGAAGCGTGTCCCAACAATCTTGTGCTTGTAAAAAAGTCTTCATTCTCAAATTCTAAAATTCATAATTTTGCCAATCAGATTTGGTGTCTGTGGCAAAGAACTTGAAGAGGCCATTATTTCTTCAAATGTGCCTTTTGTAAATCTCCTCTAAATTTTTTAAATCTCTTAAAGACTTAAAAAAAATTCTTGAAACCCACTTTTAAATTTCAGCCCTTTTCTTTTTAAATTTCTTTTCCAAAAAAATCTCTCTCTTTAAAGAAAAACTTCACTCATACTCTTTTGAAACCCCTTTTTTTTAAAAACTTTTCAAAAACATTTAAAGTTCTTTTTTTAATATATATAAAAAAACTTTAATAAAAAAAACTTTTTCTTTATGAATTTCACCTTTTTTAAAGTTGACTCTTTAAAGAAGAGCTTTCCCTTAAAACAAAAATATTTATATCAAACTTTGAATATGTTGACCTTTGTATGTTTGAAAATCAATTTTTAAAAATATTTAATACGAACGCTTCATACCTTTTTGAAAAATGATTTAAAAAAAATCCTTATGTTTAACACATCATTTCTTCATGCATGCGTAACAAAATTTCAAATTGACTTTAACGCAGATGCATTAATTTTTTTTCTTGCAGACTGGTGCGATCCCGAGAGGAATAGACGCAACTATTTCAAACCCCAAAGAAAGCAGCCCATAGCAAAGGTGCAAATGATGAGGAACACACTCTTTCCTCTAATTATGAACTACAACGATCAGGTTAGTTATTTTATAGTTGCATGTTCTAATGATTACTGGTTATGGCACATCCGGTTTGGACACTTCTACTTTTCCGGTTTAATATTTTTGCAGCAGAAACAGATGGTCAGAGCATTACCTCCCATCAAAGAACCTGCTAGCACTTGTGAGTGTTTCACTTTGAGAAAACAACACCGTGAAAGTTTTCGAAAAGGATTTTCATACATAGCAAAGAAGCCACTCGAGTTGGTGCATACAGACTTGTGTGGACCTACGAGGACACAATTAATTGGTGGAAGTTGTTACTTCCTCACTTTTATTGATGACTATAGCAGAAAGACTTGGGTTTATTTCTTGAAGCAGAAGTATAAAACCTTTACAAACTTCAAAGAGTTCAAAGCCTTAGTAGAGAACCAAAGTGATCAGAAGATCAATGAATTGAGATCATATCGTGGTGGAGAATATGTTTTGAAAGAATTCCATGACTACTGCAAACAACATGGAATCAAAAGATAATTTACAACTAGATACACACCGCAGCAGAATGGTGTAGTAGAGAGAAAGAACAAAACAATCATGAACATGACAAGGAGCATGTTGAAAGCAAGAAACCTATCTAATGAGTATTGGGTAGAAGCAATTTCATGTTCTATTCATGTGATAAATAGATCTCCTACAAAGAGTGTGATAAACAGAATACCAGAAGAAGCATGGTCATGTATGTCATGCAGTGCATCTCACTTCAGATATTTTGGATGTGTATCCTATGCACATGTGCCTAAAGAGATAAGAGGAAAATTAGATGATCAAAGTGAAAAATGCATATTTACTGGTTATAGTGAGCAGTCAAAAGCTTACAAATTGTATAACTCTGTTACCAAGAAGACAATAATTAGTTGAGATGTTGTGTTCAAAGAAAAAGAGTCATGGAATGGAAATTTATACAAAACAATCGATGCACAAACAACGTTGATGGAAGAGGATGGTGTAGCAGAAAAAGAGAAGCAAGAATCACAAGAGTACACACGAAATAGAGTCACACCAACAAGGAAACCAAGATTTTCAGAGTAGCATGGATCTTCAAGAAGATCAACAAACCAAAATTCTCCAAGCAGGCAATCAGGTAATGAATCAAGCAATGGTATGAAAAATATGAGAACTTTAAAAGATATTTATGATGATTTGGATTTTAGTTCAAATTTTGCATTGTTTTCATTCCAACCTTCTTCGTCTGAAGAATCAATCAGAGATGAAAATTGGGTGCAAGCCATGGATGAAGAGATTAATTCTATTGAAAAGAATGATGCATAGGATTTGGTTAATTTTCCAAAGGATAAAAACCTCATTGGTATGAAATGGGAGGACAAGACAAAGTTGAATGAGAAAGGTGAATGAGAAAGGTGAAATTGACATATTTAAAGCAAGACTTGTAGCAAAAATATTCTCGCAACAAACGGGGAATAGACTTTGGTGAAACATTTTCTCTAGTAGCCAGATTGGATACTGCAAGGGAAGTTCTAGCGAAAACAACTCATAAAAGTGGAAAGTATATATCATATGGATGTCAAATCAACCTTCTTGAATGGAATTCTAGAAGAAGAAATTTATGTGCAGCATCCTCCACGTTATGAAGTTGGAGGTAAACAAGATAATGTTTGTAGGTTGGAAAAAGCGCTCTATGGACTGAAGCAAGCACCAAGAGCATGGCATAGCAGAATTGACAATTACATTATTAAGAATGGATTTTGGAGAAGGAGCATTGAGCCTACCTTGTACACAAAGGTAAATGAGGATGAACAGATTTTGATTGTTTTCTTATATATATGATTTTTACAGGTGATCCTTAGATGATCTTGGCATTGAAGTTAAGTAATCTAAGTAATCTGAAAAATAAGTATGCTAGAGATTTGGTGAAAAGATTCAATATGGATAATTTCAAATGTGCACCTATAGGAGTTGCAACAAGTACAAAGTTAAGTAAGGATGATGAAGGACCATATGTCAATCCAACTCTATTCAAAAGATTGGTTGGTAGCCTCATGTATTTCACAGCTAGAAGACCAGATATTATGCAAGGAGTGAGTCTGATTTCCAGATTTATGGAGACTCCAAAAGACACACATTGGACTATAGGAAAAAGAACTATGACATACATAGTAGGAACTAGAGATTGTGGCATAATGTATGCAAGTACAGAAAAGAAAGTTTCGATTCGATTTACAAATAGTGTTTTTTCAGGTAGTTTGGATGATAGGAAGAGCACATCCAGTTATGTGTTCCATCCTGGTTCAAGTGTGATTTCATGGGCATCTAAGAAGCAACCTTTTCTAACACTATCATGAGTAGAAGAAGAATATGTAGCAACACCATTAGTAGCATGTCAAGTAGTATGGTTAAGAAGAGTATTGGATGGACTCAAGCAGAAACAACAAGGATCAACAACGATACTATGACAACACATGAGCGATTGCATTATCCAAGAATAGTGTGTTTCATCAAAAGAGCAAGAATCTTGATACTAGATATCACTTTATTAGAGAAGTTGTGAGCAATGAAGAAGTCCACTTGAAGCCTTGTAAATCTAGTGATCAATTGAGTGATATATTTACAAATCCATAAGCAATAGATGTGTTTGAATTTAACAAAAGATACTTGAGTGTTGTAAGCCTAGTTGAGACATAAACCAACAAGCATGTTTGAGTTGTCATGAGTTAATGTTTTATTTTAGCGGTCGTAATTAAGGGGGAGTATTAAAATAGTTAATTAAATCCCCCATGCAAAGTTAGACAATGAGTTAAGTAAGCATTGAGTAAGCTGAGTTGTTTGATAGATGAATTTGGAAAGTGGGTTAGAGAGTTAGTTAAGTGACTAAAGGTCAAGTCAAGTTATGTAAGTGTGTGCATGTCAAGTCGGTTAGGATAAATGACCTTCACCAGGTTCATTGTATTCAAAGAGTAAGACTGTGATTAATAGAAGAGACGGAACTAGTATTTTCCTACGTGAAATACTTGCGTTATTTTGTGTTTAATATCAATGTGTTCGGAAATGTTAAACAACTTATTTCACATTTGAATTAACACCAACAATTTGAATATTATAATTTCATATGGAAGTCAACTTAACCAACAACTCACACTATTTCCACAACGTTATAGGTACAATTTTTTACCTCAGTTGAACCATCTTTAACACAAAACAAAATCTACTTAAACACATAGCTCTTCTACCTTCACCTTCACAACGTAGAAGTGAACAACAATCGTAATAGAGTCAATTTTTGTGTAGGCAATAGAATACAACAAGAACACAACTATTCTAATGCAAAGGCTCCTTTTATTGAGCCCTCACTCCTATGGCTTTGAGACCAATTGAAGGTTATTTAAGGTTACAAAGTACAGAGCAGAAAACACATTAACAACAGGCAGCTACGCATAACAGAGAAACAACAAACCCCCCTCACTACTATGGCTTTGAGATCAATTGAAGGTTATTTAAGGTTACAAAGTACAGAGCAGAAAACATATTAACAACAGGCAGCTACGCATAACAGAGAAACAACAAACCCCAAAAGGGGTTACAACTCGTAAAGTATTGATAAGAACTCTTCTTTTATTGAATAATGAAACAGCAAAGCATCTTCAGCTGCATTACAACTCTTACCATACATCAATACTATGCATCATCTCAATTTATACAAAATTTAAGTCTGCTACATATATTTAAAAGATCAGTTAATTTTCATCTTTGAATTCCAGTAAATCCATACGGTGTTGCCCCTTCTAAAATCAACAAGACATTGGGTGTCTCCTATTAATTTCAACTAGCTTAATTCTATCATGCATCTTCCAAAATCGGCGATGATCTGATTTCTCCTAGTGTGTAGGAGATCAGTCGTTGCACCGTTTGGATATCTTCCATTGCAGGACTGGGTGTTGTCATATTGGCTAACAATGTTTGGAATGCAACTGTCAGAATAGATCCCCTTTTCTGCATACTACTCGAGCTACTTCCAATTTCAGTGCAAAATGGTACAGGCCCATCTGGGTGAATTACAAAGCCAGATGGAAAAACAGAAGCATAATCACGTTCACCTCCTTCCATCACTATATGCATGGAAGCAATGTCGATAGGAGCACAAACAATGATGGAACCCCAAGCGTCGGTACAGCAATCCTGCAAAATGAATGCAGTGTGATCCATATCGGTACCCTGCAAATGTTGAAATAAACAAATTGACATATTAATGATAGGGTAAACAATTTATGGCATTAATAATGCTTCTTTCTCATTCCCCAAGTACTTCTGCAAGTGTGAATTTATTCAATATACTCTAATATTCAATGTTATGATAACACATCTGATGCGAAGAGGCTAACACTAGTCCGAGGATCTTGTCCCTTCACAATGCGAGTTATTTCTTTCTTTGGTTCACTGGTGGAGAGCATATCGCACTGCATTATTTGATCTTCAAATGCTAGTGACATATTCTTAGCATTATATACAAGTTGATCAGTGGAACAATTCTATCTATAACTCATTTAAACCTGGCTTCGACGATTCAGATCTCGCAGGAAATCGAACAATTTGTGAGGAGTAACGGGAAGCCGGACTGAAGTGGCAGCACAGAGCACAACACATCCAAGCAACTCAGGGTTCTCCGCGTTCTTCCGTGTGGACACTCGAATATCCACATCACCATGGCAGGATAACATTGCCCAGTTGTTAACCATCGATGGATACAGACTAGTGCAGAAGTCACTCGTGATTCGCTGAGCAAGTTACAGCAAACTTTGCCGGCCTCTCTGATCTGGGAAAGCTGATCGAAAACCTAAATATTTTAGCAGTCTCAATCAGATCTTACAAACGGTAAAAGAAGAATTCATAGTAATGAAATATAAAGCTGATAGCCTTACCACTAGTATCTGCATTTATTTCCATGAGGAGAGCGAGACGTTCGCACTGATGCTGCGACCCAAACGCCAAACCGGAGCTGACCACACGACGATACGGGCTGAGGACTCCGGTGAATTGCAAAAGGCAGCCATCGGGATTAATAATTGAGGAACTAATTCCATGTAATTATTGCAAAAGGCAGGCAATCGTTCAAATGTAATTATTGCTCATACACTAATTCCATGTTAATGCATTATTATCCCTGCTTCCTTGGCTACGCGTTTTCATTGATGACTGAATGATTACAATGAATGATTAATTGTATGTGTATAACAGGTTACGATAGTGGTGTCCTCAGCCTATATCGTCCTGTGGTCAGCTCCGGTTTGACGTTTGGGTCGCAGCATTGGCTGTCAGCGCTGCAGCATCAGTGCGAACGTCTCGCTCTCCTGATCATGGAAATAAATGCAGATACTAGTGGTAAGGCTATCAGCTTTATATTTCATTACTATGAATTTTTCTTTTACCGTTTGTAAGATCTGATTGAGACTGCTATTTTCATCTGAAAATATTTAGGTTTTCGATCAGCTTTCCCAGATCAGAGAGGACGACAAAGTTTGCTGAAACTTGCTCAGCGAATCACGAGTGACTTCTGCACTAGTCTGTGTCCATCGATGGTTAACAACTGGGCAATGTTATCCTGCCATGGTGATGTGGATATTCGAGTGTCCACACGGAAGAACGTGGAGAACCCTGAGTTGCCTGGCTGTGTTGTGCTCTGTGCTGCCACTTCAGTCCGGCTTCCCGTTACTCCTCAGAAATTGTTCGATTTCCTGCGAGATCTGAATCGTCGAAGCCAGGTTTAAATGAGTTATAGATAGAATTGTTCCACTGATCAACTTGTATATAATGCTAAGAATATGTCACTAGCATTTGAAGATCAAATAATGCAGTGCGATATGCTCTCCACCAGTGAACCAAAGAAAGAAATAACTCGCATTGTGAAGGGACAAGATCCTCGGACCAGTGTTAGCCTCTTCGCATCAGATGTAAGTGTTATCATAACATTGAATATTAGAGTATATTGAATAAATGCACACTTGCAGAAGTACTTGGGGAATGAGAAAGAAGCATGATTAATGCCATAAATTGTTTACCCTATCATTAATATGTCAATTTGTTTATTTCAACATTTGCAGGGTACCGATATGGATCACACTGCATTCATTTTGCAGGATTGCTGTACCGACGCTTGGGGTTCCATTATTGTTTGTGCTCCTATCGACATTGCTTCCATGCATATAGTGATGGGAGGAGGTGAACGTGATTATGCTTCTGTTTTTCCATCTGGCTTTGTAATTCACCCAGATGGGCCTGTACCATTTTGCACTGAAATTGGAAGTAGCTCGAGTAGTATGCAGAAAAGGGGATCTATTCTGACAGTTGCATTCCAAACATTGTTAGCCAATATGACAACACCCAGTCCGGCAATGGAAGATATCCAAACGGTGCAACGACTGATCTCCTACACACTAGGAGAAATCAGATCATCACCGATTTTGGAAGATGCATGATAGAATTAAGCTAGTTGAAATTAATAGGAGACACCCAATGTCTTGTTGATTTTAGAAGGGGAAACACCGTATGGATTTACTGGAATTCAAAGATGCAAAACTGATCTTTTAAATATATGTAACAGACTTAAATTTTGTATAAATCGAGATGATGCATAGTATTGATGTAATGTAAGAGTTGTAATGCAGCTGAAGATGCTTTGCTGTTTCATTATTCAATAAAAGAAGAGTTCTTATCAATACTTTACGAGTTGTAACCCCTTTTGGGGTTTGTTGTTTCTCTGTTATGCGTAGCTGCCTGTTGTTAATGTGTTTTCTGCTCTGTACTTTGTAACCTTAAATAACATTCAATTGGTCTCAAAGCCATAGTAGTGAGGGCTCAATAAAAGGAGTCTTTGCATTAGAATAGTTGTGTTCTTGTTGTATTCTATTGCCTACACAAAAATTGACTCTATTACTATTGTTGTTCACTTCTACGATATGAAGGTAAAGGTAGAAGAGCTATGTGTTTAAGTAGATTTTGTTTTGTGTTAAAGATGGTTCAACTAAGGTAAAAAATTGTACCTATAACATTGTGGAAATAGTGTGAGTTGTTGGTTAAATTGACTTGCATATGAAATTATAATATTCAAATTGTTGGTGTTAATTCAAATGTGAAATAAGTTGTTTAACATTTCTGGACACATTGATATTAGACACAAAATAACGCACTAAAATACTAGTTCCGGCTCTTCTATTAATCACCGTCAGTCACATAACTAACTCTCTAACCCACTTTCCAAATTCGTCTATCACACAACTCAGCTTACTCAATGCTTACTTAACTTATTGTCTAACTCTGCATGGGGAGTTAATTAACTATTTTAACACTCCCCCTTAATTACTACCACTAAACTAAAACAGTAACTCATGACAACTCAAACATGCCTGTTGGTCTATGTCTCAACTAGGCTTACAACACTCAAGTAACTTTTGTGAAATTCAAACACATCTATTGCTTATGGCTTTGTAAATATATCACTCAATTGATCACTAGATTTACAAGGCTTCAAGTGGACTTCTTCATTGCTCACAAGTTATCTAATAAAGTGATATCTAGTATCCATAATTAATAAAATACATTACTTACTGAACAATTTAACCAGCCTAGATCCATCTTAGCCCCCGATCTATCTAGAGGCATCAAATCTCTAGAGGTGCAAACCTCTTTTTTGAGTGCAAAACTTGAGGAAAGGTTTGCACTTTGAAAGATTTGATGTCTCTAAGGGCTTCATAGATCCAGATTTAAGATGGATCTCCGATGGTTTTTACACATTTAGAAATAGATTCTTGAAATCATTTGTTTCAGATCCCCACAAAGTTTGAGGTAAGGAAGAAATTAAATCATTCTAATTTGGTGGTAAGAGCATTTTTTTACACATGATCTCATTCATGGAGTCGAAGTAGATGAAAAGGTAAAAGAAAAAAGTAGGAAAAAATTAAAATGCAGGAGCAAACCAAATCAAACCTAAAAATCTATCCCAGTTAGTAATGTGAAATAATGAAATCATTTTCGTCAAATATTATTTTATGGCAAGGTAGAAATTAAATCATTCTAATTTGGTAGTAAGAGTGATCCATTACACACGATCACATCCATGGAATAGAAGTAGATAAAAACCTAAAAGAAAAAAGTAGGAAAAATTTAAAATGCAGGAGAAAATGAAATGAAACCTAAAAATCTCCTTTCTCCATTAATTAAAATGTAGGAGAAAATTAAATCAAACCTAAAATTCTATAGCACTTCGTACCGTAAAATCTTTTTTCCATTATGCTATTGCAGTTCGTACTGTGAAATCCTCCTAAAATTCTATAGCAGTTCGTACAGTGAAATCCTTTTTTCATTAAGTTATTGTAGTTTGTACTGTGAAATCCTCTCTCCATTCGCCACAGTTCCACTCTTCCTTTCTCCATTTGGTGATCGCAGTTCGTACACAGTTCCACTCTTCCTTTCTCCATTAGGCTATAGCAGTTCGTACTCTAAAATCCTTTCTCCATTAGGCACAGCTCCACTCTTCGCACTGTCACAGAGATTCTTCCTCACAAATACAATTCACACTTTATTTGTGTTACATTTATATATCTAGGGAGATAAGTGATTTTTCATTAGGGCTAACATTACATTAATTAGATTAAATATTAAATATTAAATGTTAAACACTACTTTTACATTTACGTGTTTACATGAGATAGTCAATGCATGTATTGTATTCAAATACAAACCTCCCTAATCCAAATTTATTAATATTAATATTGTAATATATTAATATGAATATATAATTAATAATAGTATTAGTATTAATATTTTAATATTAATATTAGGGTATTTGGCCCTTACGCTTCACGTAACTATGGTATTTGGCCGATAGTATTTAGCCCATGGTATTAATAATAAGAAGAGGTCTTATCGCGAGTTCGGAGTAGGTGACCACGTGTATGTCAGGATTAAGCCTAAAAGAAGTACCTTAAGGTGGACTTCTTGCGCCAAGTTAGCTCCTCGTTACTGCGGACCCTTCCAAATTCTGGAAAGGGTGGGACCAGTAGCCTATAGACTGGCTTTGCCTAGTCACATTAAAGTGCACAATGTGTTCCATGTATCTTTGTTAAAGTGATATATGCACGATGAAAAACATGTAATACAATGGCAAAACATTCAGGTAGGAAGAAAGAAAGGAAATAAAATCCTAGCTGAAGTTGGAAACAAATCTGAATTACTAATTGATAATCCTATTGCTACTTTTCAGGTAGAACTGGATGGAGAATTTCTGGTAGAGCTGCTACGCATACTTGATCGTAGGGAAATTGAACTCCGAAAAAGAATAATTACCCAGGTGAAAGTGCAATGGAAGCACTTTGGACCTGATGAGGCTACCTGGGAAGATGAAAAGTTCGTACGGGAAGCATACCCGGAGCTCTTTGTAAACTTGGACTGAAACACCGAGGACGGTGTTACTTTCAGGGGAGGAAGATGTGACAGCCTCATTTAGAGCTAATTAGTATGAATTTAGTTAAAAGACAATTTATTTATTTTAATATATGTTTACTTTTATTTTGTAAAAGAAACTCAACAAGAAACACCATTTTTGTTACTGAGTGGGAAAAAGGAAATGAATCTCTTAAACTGCAGGTAAAGTGTCTAAGAATAGAAGTTGGTTACTTGGGAACAGTTAGAGGACAATTACCTAACCTCCAGGGATAAAAAGAAATCCCAGGGGAGGGTTAGGGGTTCTGTGTTTTTCTCTGGAAAGAGTAAGGTGAAGTATTCTCTAGAGCTATGGAAAAGGACAGTTGAGAATAGCTTCTGCAACCTTGTATCCAGAATTGTCTGTATGTGGCTGGATTGGCCGTCCAGAGGCCACAACAAGATTGCCCTATTCCCGTGGTGCCGACTGAAGTTCTGGAGCTAGGGGGCAAGCGGAGGACGTGATTGCCTCTCTTGAATGGTTGGGAGGACCACAGTTTTTAGAGCAACAGTTTCCTACAGATAAGTACTCTAGAAAGATTTAATTCAAATGATAGGAAATAAAATAAGACAGTTTAGACTATTACACTTTTACTAAATGTTACAGGGAATATTCTGTGACAGTAGAGACTGCTATATGAATGCGTTATGAGTTAGGAATTAATTTGTGACAGAATAGACTGCAAGGTTTACTTCATTATGCTACAGTAAATAGTTGTGCCAACTTCGATTACAATGATATTATAAATTCCTATTCTATGGATACTGAGACAGAATAGATTACCATAAAATGAAGTTTATGCAGCAGTAGTTCTGTGTAATAAAAGTAGAATATATGTATAAGTCAGACATTAGAAGCTTGCATGTGGGTTAAACTTCTGTTTAAATCGACTCTTGAATGATTTATGTACAGGAAACTAGAACCCTAGAATTAAATAAAAAGATCCTCAAGGTACAATAATCATTTCTGGAATAGTTAACTGTAAATGCATGTTGTGGATTCCAGGCCAAAATTAGGGAATGGGATTATTAAACTTATAAATACTTGCAAAAGTGATGGACGTAAATAAGCATAGAGCCTCAAAACCTGTTTGGCAGGATCAAGAAAACCCCGCACCGAACTTGTGGAACAAGGTTCGGGATAAACCCTACCCGTTCCTGTTCGTTCACTAGAAAACTATACGTGGCCAGTATGGCGGCCGGTGCCAAGAAAAGTAGAAAAGATGATTTAACAAACTGGAACATGCATCATTAAACATTAAGACCAGAACGCTGCAAACTGGAACATGCATCATTAAACAAGGTTCGGATAGCCGTCTAAAGAAGAACAGTAAAACGATAATGCTCTTACAAGTATTACGAATACCATAAACAACCTTAGCAGGAAAATAAAACATACGACCTGTTATAATCTTGTAAGCATCTAGTTGACTGACATGAAATGAACAGTGAAATGTAACGGTGACAGAAAGATAAACCCCAGAGAGGAGGGGCGATAATAACAATAATTCCATAATAATAATAATTTCATATCTGTTATCACAATGTATACGTTCCCAAGAAGTCAAACCAGGAAGCATGCTGCTCTTTAAGTAGAAATGTTTAATCAACGGTTACAGGAATCAATTAAATGTTCGTAGGCAAGGAAAATTACGCATGACATTATTCCTGTAACAAAAACCTTCACCCCACATTCTCAAATTATGCCTGGGATTTAAGCTAACCTATGTCTAGACAAAACCTAGAGTTAAACCCTGAAATCCCAAATAAATCTTTAGCCGGAGCGCACGCCATAACCTCATGCAATGGTGTGCGGCGGAGTACCTGTACATTGCGTGAATAGACAAATCAGTCGCCAGAGAAATGGGTAGGAACTTGTTCTGTTCAAAGAAGTATAACCTGTTCTCCTCACCTGCAAGGAATCAAGCGGAAGATTATCAGAAGAGAACCTTGTGAATCAGACAAAAATACTTGTAAATGGGTTGTTCATCGGAATGCACCAGTTATAAAAGAATAAACCCATGTAACCTTCCATCTACAGGTAAGGAAAGCGAGGGTTTGGTGAGACATCAGCCGAACTCATCATTCTTCTCGTTAAGCGAAAGCTTTAGAAAACTTAAACTAAAAACTCAGGGCATACATACCTGCCAGAGGAAAGACAAGTTTTCCCCAGAGCCGAGAGGTGAGTTGAAGCGTTGGCTCGCGCGGTGTTTGACAAGGGCAAACCCTGTAAAACGAGAATCCTCTCCGGAAGCTCTGTTTGACATTCAGAAGAGCGTTAGGAAAACTTATAGCACTGCAAATGAAGATTTAACAAGGGTTTAACTACAGAATTGCGCACCACCTGGACTAAATCGGCCATGCAAACTGTAGCGCGCCGAGAACTAGCAGAGCGCCAAGAGAAAATTACAGTCTGGAGAGACGAGGTCGACAGACAGATTACCTTCGGCGTTTTTCCCTCGAAAATCTGCGGATATCAAGGTGGGATTACGCGGCAGTGTTATCCGCACCGATACATTGTACTGGCGAGGGTCTGGAGGGTGACAACTGTGCACCGGACAGTGGGTTGTTGTGCCAAATGGCGGAGCATTGAATTCCCAATGGAATATGGAGATAGGTATAGCAATTGCGCATGCATGTAAAGTCTTATCCAGAAGTTTAAACCAAGATCTATGTTGATCGAATATCCAAACCAGCGTTGCAAGGACATTACGATTAATGTCGTTATTTAATATGAATCAATATCAAACGAACTTACCTTATGAACCACCTTTAATTATGTGCATAGTAAACGGATTGCATAGTTAAGTTTTGTACAGTTGTATGAATCATTATAGTTAAGTCAAATGCGATGACATTGGTTTACAAGTTATCCACAATAAGAGAAATACGGACTTGTTAAGTGATATTGGCATATCTCATATGGATTGGTTACGTATGAGTAAAGCGCCACATTATACAGTAGTTATTTGTAATAATGCTGTGATGATTTGGCTACATATATATATATATATGTTACAATTTGAATGTTAAATTGACTATTGTAATTGTTATTTGTGTTATTATTTAAAAATATATATATAATCTTGCAATGGTAAAAAAATGTAGTAATTGTCATATGTGAATGTGACAAGTGGTATCAGAGCCCAGTTTACTACACTGGTAACCTAAGGGTCTACTAACAAAGCTGTGTATGTATTAGTGCACTGGGCAGAAACAGAAGATATGATAGAAGAAACAACATCTCAATTACCACCTGAAGGACTTCAAGGTCCAGCAGTTATGAATCCAGAAATGTGGGTTCAACTAACGGTGGATTAGCACCAGAAAACAAGTCAACTGCTGGAATCACAGCAACAAAAAACTGCCTTTCTGCTAAATACAGTACAACAGTTACAAGAGGAGATGTTAAGAGTCCGAAAAGACAGTGAAAAGTTGTTGCAGGATCAGGAAAAAATTCTGAAGAGTATATCGGATAAACAAAATCAGGAAATGCGACAACCCAGTGCAGAAAGGGAAGTATCAACAGAAGCAGAGGACCAGCAAACCAGAAACAACACCACTGGAAAAATGGACAAGAGTTCCTCTCACAGAAGCAAAAACCATAATAATAATGAATCAGAATTGGAAAATCTGTCTGATCAGAAGGATCATAAGAGGCAGAAAACTGAACTGCAGGGGGAGTTTCATAAGATTGAGCCACCAATGTTTGATGGCGAGGCAGAAGAAGCAGTTGAAGCATGGTTGATTAACATTAATAAATATTTTCAGGTATATGAGTACAACAACAATCTGAAGGCCAGATTGGCTATATACCAGTTACGAGAGAAGGCCACCCTGTGGTGGGAGGAGGTGAAAAATGTTCGCAGCATTAATGAACAAGACATCACGTGGGAATTATTCCAACAGTATTTCAAAGATAAATATTTAACGGAAATATTTTATGATGACAAAGCCAAGGAATTCCATGATCTTCGGCTGGGCCAAATGACCATGGATGAATACGTCATGAAATTTACTTCCCTGCTTCGTTATGTACCTTACCTCATAGAGGAAAAAGCCAAGGTACAAATATTTCTGAGTAGTTTGCCTGCTCCCATGAGGGAGAGAATAGAGTTCGTTAACCCCCAAACGATGGATGAAGCTGTCAGGAAAGCACGCATGTGTTACCAACAGTATAAGATGAAAGCTGATGGTGGGAAAAGTTGGCATCCCAAGAAAAATCAAAAGAATGCCTCTACTTTCAGAAGCAGCAAAAGCAACCACTTTAAAGGGGTAGTACGGAACGCTGGCAGCAAACAGTTTAACAGGAACCATCAAAGGATCAAGTGGCCAGCTGAGGAAAAACTCACTGAAGCATCAAGCAAACCTGAGCAAGGGCAGAATTCTAAACCTCCCCTACAGTGTTGGGGCTGCGGGGAAGCACACTACTATAAGAACTGTCAACAATGGAAAAAGAATGAAATGGTGGCCAACTTACAGGAGGCATCTACAGTGGGGGACATAGCGCGAAATATACCATGTATAAACGCAGCCTTGGAGGATCGACAGGCTGACTTCCAACCCACAATGATTGAACTGGAAGGTACTATGCTATCTAAACCTGTCTCGATTTTAGTAGATCCAGGAGCTAGTTTAAGTTATGTAAGTCCTAAACTAGTGGAGATGTGTAAGCTAAAAGAACAGAAATTTAAAAACTCCTGGTTAGTTCAATTAGCCACCGGAGCAAAACTCAAAGTGACAGCAAAGATTGCTGATTGCATACTGGAAGTAGCAGAACAGCAGTTACAGGTAGACTTAAATGTTCTGCCATTGGGATCGTATGATGTGTTATTAGGAATGGATTGGCTAGAAAAGCATTGGACCTTAGTGGACTGCAAGGAAAAGACAATTTATTATAGAGCGTTAGATGGTACGCATAAGGAAATTAAAGGAATTAAGAAGCCTGTGCAATTACGCCCCATAACAGCGTCTCAGATGAGCAAGTGTATTCGAAAAGGATGTCAGATGTACGCAATTCAAGTAGGTTATGCTGACTCTAAGGGAGAGATTGCAGAAATAAAAGACATTCCTGTAGTACAGGAATTTCTGGATGTATTTCCAGAAAACATTCCAGGGTTGCCACGTAAAAGAGATATTGATTTCACTATTGAATTACAACCTGGGGCCTCTCCTGTGTCAAGGGCACCTTACAGAATGAGTATACCAGAGTTAACAGAGTTAAAAATGCAGTTGCAGGAATTGTTAGATAAAGGCTATATCCGCCCAAGCGTGTCACCTTGGGGTGCACCAGTCCTCTTTGTTAAGAAGAAGGATGGAACTTTGCATATGTGTATGGACTACCGACAACTCAACAAGCTAACAGTTAAGAATAGATACCCTCTACCCAGAATCGACGATTTATTTGATCAGGTGAGAGGTGCCAAAGTGTTCTCTAAAATAGATTTGAGGTCAGGATACCATCAGATTCGAATCAAGGATGAAGATGTTTGCAAAATAACATTCCGCACCAGATATGGACATTATGAATTTGTGGTATTACCCTTCGGACTGACAAATGCACCAGCAACCTTTATGAGGTTGATGAATGGCATTTTTCATCAGTTTTTAGATCACTTTGTACTGGTCTTCATAGAAGACATATTAATCCACTCAAAGAGTGAGGAGGAACATAAGGAACATCTGAGAATAGTATTGGAAATACTGAGGAAGCATCAACTGTACGCTAAATTCAGTAAGTGTGATTTCTTTAAGCTAGAAATCCAGTATTTGGGCCATGTTGTGACAGCTGAAGGGATAGCGGTGGACCCTGAAAAGATTAAAACCATCATGGAATGGAGAGTACCGCAGAATGTGGCAGATATCAGATCCTTTATGGGTCTGGCAGGATATTATAGGTGGTTTATTGAGGGGTTTTCTAAGATTGCCTACCCTATTACATCCTTACAGAAGAAGGGAAAACCTTTCAAATGGACGGATGAATGCCAGAACAGTTTCGAGAGGTTGAAATAGCTCTTAACCACAGCACCATTATTGAAGGTTGCTGACCCCAGCAAAGACTATGAGGTGTGTACAGATGCCAGCAAGGAGGGAGTGGGTGCCGTATTAACACAGGAAGGCAAGGTAATAGCCTATGAGTCCAGAAAGTTGAGAGAACATGAACAAAAGTACTCTGCCTATGATCTTGAACTCACAGCGGTAGTGCATGCTCTCCGAGTGTGGAGACATTATCTACTGGGCAAAAGGTTCGTGCTCAAAATAGACCATAGCATTCTGACTAACTATTTCAAACAAGCAGATTTAAACTCTAGGAAAGCAAGGTGGAATGCCTTTTTGAGCGAATTTGACATGGACATACAACATGTTAAAGGAAAAGAAAACCGAGTTGCAGATGCCTTGAGTAGGAAATTGCATGGGATTCATGCAATGTACTGCAGCCAACCTGTGAGCTAGCTGTCAGAACAAATGAGGGAGGAAGCGCGAAAGGACCCAGAATACCAGTTTTTATGGCAGCAGATGAGAGATGATAAAGAGCAAGGCAAGCCATCTGAGTATGGTAGCAACGAAGAACAAATGTTAACTTTTCGCGGGAGAATCTATGTCCCTAACCATGCAAGCCTCCAAGAGTTAATCCTGGACGAGTACCATCGCAGCAACTATGCTGGCCATCCCGGTTACCAAAAGATGCTTACGGAAATTAGGAAGATATATTATTGGCCAGGTATGCGCAAAAGCATTGCGGAATATTTAAGCAAGTGTTTAGAATGCCAACAGGTTAAAGTGGAGCATCAGCACCCAGCAGGACTGTTATAGCCCATACCCATACCGGAATGGAAATGGGAAGTGATCTCTTTAGACTTCATTACAAGCTTACCTCGAACAAGGAAGCAGAATGATTCAATCATGGTGGTGGTGGACAGATTAATTAAATCTGCTCATTTCATACCTGTGAAATCCACTTACAAAACCGTGCAGATTGCAGACATATTTATGAGGGAAATCTTTAGGTTGCATGGTATACCTAAGACGGTGATTTCAGATCGGGATGTTAAGTTTACCTCCGCATTTTGGAAAACCCTGTTTTCGGGTTTGGGTACTCAGATACACTTCAGCACCGCTTATCACCCTCAAACTGATGGGCAGACGGAACGGGTGAACCAAGTTTTGGAGGATATGTTGTGCATGTACGTAATGCGGCAGCCAACTAAGTGGGAAGATTATCTGCACTTGGTGGAGTTTGCATATAATAAAAGATATCAGGAGTCTTTAAAGATGAGCCCCTTTGAAGCGTTATATGGACGACAATGTCATACACCAATTAACTGGAGCAGTCCGGAGACGAAATTAATGTTGGGACCAGAAATGTTGGCTGAGCTGGAAGCTGAGGTAAAAAGAATAAGGCAAAATTTGAAGGCCGCGCAGGACCGACAGAAGATCTTTGCAGATAAGAAGAGGTCTTATCGCGAGTTCGGAGTAGGTGACCACGTGTATGTCAGGATTAAGCCTAAAAGAAGTACCTTAAGGTGGACTTCTTGCGCCAAGTTAGCTCCTCGTTACTGCGGACCCTTCCAAATTCTGGAAAGGGTGGGACTAGTAGCCTATAGACTGGCTTTGCCTAGTCACATTAAAGTGCACAATGTGTTCCATGTATCTTTGTTAAAGTGATATATGCACGATGAAAAACATCTAATACAATGGCAAAACATTCAGGTGGGAAGAAAGAAGGGAAATAAAATCCTAGCTGAAGTTGGAAACAAATCTGAATTACTAATTGATAATCTTGTTGCTACTTTTCAGGTAGAACCGGATGGAGAATTTCTGGTAGAGCCGCTACGCATACTTGATCGTAGGGAAATCGAACTCCGAAAAAGAATAATTACCCAGGTGAAAGTGCAATGGAAGCACTTTGGACCTGACGAGGCTACCTGGGAAGATGAAAAGTTCGTACGGGAAGCATACCCGGAGCTCTTTGTAAACTTGGACTGAAACACCGAGGACGGTGGCCTCATTTAGAGCTAATTAGTATGAGTTTAGTTAAAGGACAATTTATTTATTTTAAATATATGTTTACTTTTATTTTTGTAAAAGAAACTCAACAAGAAATACATTTTGTTACTGATTTGGAAAAAGGAAATGAATCTCTTAAATTGCTGGTAAAGTGTCTAAGAATAGAAGTTGGTTACTTGGGAACAGTTAGAGGACAGTTACCTAACCTCCAGGGATAAAAATAAATCCCAGGGGAGGATTAGGGGTTCTGTGTTTTTTCCTCTGGAAAGAGTAAGGTGAAGAATTCTCTAGAGCTGTGGAATAGGACAGTTGAGAATAGCTTCTGCAACCTTGTATCCAGATTGACTGTTTGTGGTTGGATTGGCTGTCCAGAGGCCCCAACAGGTTACTGTTGTTCCCGTGGTGCCAACTGAAGTTCTGGAGCTAGGGGGCAAGCGGAGGACGTGATTGGCTCCCTTGAATGGTTGGGAGGACCACAGTTTATAGAGCAACAGTTTCCCACAGATAAGTAATCTAGAAAGATTTAATTTGAATGCTAGTAGATAAATAAGACAGTTAGACTGTTATACTTTACTACATGTTTCAAGAAAAAGTCAGTGATAGTAGAGTCTGTTTATGAATGCGATATGAGTTAGGAACTATTGTGTAACAGAATATACTGTGAGATTTAATTCATTATGCTACATAAATTAGTTTGTGCCAAGCTTCATATTACAATGATATTATAAATTCCTATTCTAGGGATACTGAGACAGAATAGGTTACTGTATAATGAAGTTATGCTGCGGTAGCTACTGTGTAATAAAAGTAGGAAATATATATATACATCAGACATCGAAAACTTGCAAGTGGAATAAACTTAAAATAAACTTACGTATTAAAAAGACTTGAATGATTTATGTGCAGGAAACCAGAAACCTAGAGTTAAATAAAAGACTCGTACAATAATCATTTTGGAGTAGTTAACTGTAAATGCATATTGTGGATTCCATACCAAAATTTCAGGAATGGTAGTATTAAACTTATAAGAAGACCTGCACCGAACTTGTGGAACAGGGTTTGGGATAAACCCTACCCGTCCCTGTTCGTTTTTCTAGAGAAGCTATACGCGGCCAGTATGGCGGCCGGTGCCAAGAAAAGTAGAAAGAATGATTTAACAATAGGTCAAATAACGAGAAGAATGATTTTATAACCAGAACACAGGAAACCGGAACATGCAATATTAAACAAGGTTCGGACAGCCGACCCAAGCTGAATAATAAAATGAATAGGTATTTACAGGTGTTACGAATACTAAATACAACCAGAGCAGAAAAACAAACATACGACTTGTATATTCTTGTATAGTATTCAGTTGACAGTGGTGAAATAAAACAATGAAATGTAACTGTGCCAGAACGATAAAGCCCAGAGTGAAGGGGCGATAGTAACAATAAATACCACAATAATGAAATATCATATATGTTAACACAAAGTAATGTTTCCAGAAAGTCAAATCCGAAGGCATGTCGCCATTGAAGCGGAAATGTTTAAAAAAAGGCTACAGAAAGCAATAACTTATTTGTAGACAAGGAAAATTACACCATGCATCATTCCTGTAACAAAAACCTTTACTCTGCACTTTCAAAGTACGCCTGGGGTTATTCTAAACTATGCCCAGACAAAACTTAGATTTAAAACCCTGAAATCCTAGTAAAATCTTTAGCCGGAATGCACGCCACAACCCCATGCAAATTTTGTGCTGTGAAATACCTGTACATTGTGCGAATAGACAGGTCAGTCGCCAAATATTTGGGTAGGGATGTTCTGTTCAAAGAAATGTAACCGGTGCTCCTCACCTGCAAGAAACCAAGCAAAAGATTATTATACAAGAACTTGTGAATCAGACAAATTACTTGCAAGGAGTTGTTCAAACGGAACGCACCAGTTATAAAAGATTCAACCCACATCACCTTCCATCTACAGGTAAGGAAAAACGAGGGTTTAGAGAGTTATCAGTCGAACTCTTCATTCTACTCTTCAAGCGAAAGCTTTGGAAAAACCTTAAACTAAAGTTAGAAAATCTTCAACTCAGATTCAGTGCAATCATACTTGCAAGAGGAGAGATTAGTCTTTCCCCAGAGCTGAGAGGTAGGTGGTAGCGTTGGCTCGCGCGGGGATGTTCCAGGACAACCCTGTAAACGAGAAACTATCTGGAAGCTCTGTTAAACATTTAGAGAAGCGATAGGAAAACTTATAGCATTGCACATGGAAGAGAAAACAAGGGTTAACTGCAGAGTTACTCACCACCTGGACGAAATTCGGCCATGCAAAACTGTAGCGCGCCAAGAAACCAGCAGAGCGCCAAGAGCAAATGACAGTCTGGAGTGACGAGGTCGACAGACAGGTTACCCTTGGCGTTTTTCCCTCAAAATTCTGCGAATATCAAGGTGGGATACGCGGCAATGTTATCCGCACCGATACAATGTACTGACCAAGAACTGGAGGGCGACAACTGTGCACAGACCAGTGGGATGATGTGCCCAAAAGGCGGAGCATTGAATTCCCATTGGGATATGGAGATAGGTGTAGCCGATATGCATGCATGTAAAGTCCTTTCCAGAAGATTAAACCAAGATATAGTTGATCAAAAATCCAAACCAATGTTGCAAGGACATTAAGAGTAATGTTGATATTTATAATGAAACATAACTCTCGAGCTTAACACAAGAAACACCTTAATCCATGTGCACATTAAACAGATAGCATAGTTACGTTGCATACAGCCGTAGGAGCTTTTATTGTTAGGTTAATGCGATGTTATTTGTTTATAGGTTATCCATATTAGAGAGTACGCTCTCTTATGTAAAGTCAGCATATCTCATATGAAAAGGTCACTTATAGTAAAGCGCCACATTATGCAGAAGTTAAATGTAGTAATACCATGAAGATTTGAATACACATATAATTATGTTAACTATATGATAATGCTACCGTTAGATTGTTAAAATGACTATTGAATTTGTTATATGTGCTATTAATAAGAAAAGAAAATGTATATATATTCTGACAATGGTAAAAAAATATTTGAACTGTAGTAATAGACATGTATAACTGTGACAAGTGGTATCAAAGCCCGGTTACTACACTGGTAACCTAAGGGTCTACTAACAAAGCTGTGTATGTATTAGTGCACTGGGCAGAAACAGAAGATATGACAGAAGAAACAACAACCCAACTACAACCTGAAGGACTTCAAGGTCCAGCAGTTATGAATCCAGAGATGTGGGTTCAACTAACGATGGAACATCACCAAAAAACAAGTCAACTGCTAGAATCACAGCAACAACAAACTGCCTTTCTTCTAAATACAGTACAGAAGTTACAAGAGGAAATGTTAAGGGTCCGAAAAGATAATGAAAAGTTGTTACAGGATCAGGAAAAGATTCTGAAGAGTATATCGGACAAACAAAATCAGGAAATGAGACAACCCAGTGCAGAAAGGGAAGCCTCGATGGAAATGAGAGGACCGGCAAAGAGCCAGCTAACCAATGGAAAAATGGACAAGAGCTCCTCACACAGAAGCAAAAACAATAATAATAATGAAGCTGAATCGGAAAATCTGTCTCATCATAAGGATCATAAGAGGCAGAAAACTAAACTACAGGGGGAGTTTCGTAAGATTAAGCCACCAATGTTTGATGGTGAGGCAGAAGAAGTAGCTGAAGCATGGTTGATTAACATTAATAAATATTTTTAGGTATATGAGTACAGCAGCAATCTGAAGGCCAGATTGTCTATATACCAGTTACGAGAGAAGGCCACCCTGTGGTGGGAAGAGGTGAAAAATGTCCGCAGCATTAATGAACAGGACATCACATGGGAGTTATTCCAACAATATTTCAAGGATAAATATTTAACGGAAAGATTTTATGACGACAAAGCCAAGGAATTCCATGATCTTCGGCTGGGCCAAATGACCATGGATGAATACGTCACGAAATTTACTTCCCTGCTTCGCTATGTACCTTACCTCAGAGAGGAAAAAGCCAAGGTACAGAGATTTCTGAGTAGTTTACCTGCTCCCATGAGGGAGAGAATAGAGTTCGTTAACCCCCAAACGATGGATGAAGCTGTCAGAAAAGCACGCATGTGTTACCAACAGAATAAGATGAAAGCTGATGGTGGGAAAAGTTGGCAGCCCAAGAAAAATCAAAAGAATACCTCTACTTTTAGAAGCAGCAAAAGTAACCACTTTAAAGGGGTAGTACGGAACGCGGGCAGCAAACATTTTAACAGGAACCATCAAAGGATCAAGTGGCCAGCTGAGGAAAAACTCACTAAAGCATCAAGCAAACCTGAGCAAGGACAGAATTCTAAACCTCCCCTACAGTGTTGGGGCTGCGGGGAAGCACACTACCATAAGAACTGTCCACAACGGAAAAAGAATGAAACAGTGGCCAACTTACAGGAGGCATCTACAGTGGGGGACGTAGCGCGAAATATACCACGTATAAACGCAGCCTTGGAGGATCGACAGGCTGACTTCCAACCCACAATTATTGAACTGGAAGGTACTATGCTATCTAAACCTGTCTCGATTTTAGTAGATCCAGGAGCTAGTTTAATTTATGTGAGTCCTAAACTAGTGGAGATGTGTAAGCTAAAAGAACAGAAATTTAAGAACACCTGGTTAGTTCAGTTAGCCACCGGAGCAAAACGCAAAGTGACAACAAAGATTGCTGATTGCATACTGGAAGTAGCAGAACAACAGTTGCAGGTAGACTTAAATGTTCTACCATTAGGATCGTATGATGTGTTATTAGGAATGGATTGGCTAGAAAAGCATTGGACCTTAGTGGAATGTAAGGAAAAGACAATTTATTATAGAGCGTTAGATGGTACGCGTAAGGAAATTAAAGGAATTAAGAAGCCTGTGCAATTATGCCCCATAACAGCGTCTCAGATGAGCAAATGTATTCGAAAAGGATGTCAACTATACACAATTCAAGTAGGTTATGCTGACTCTAAGGGAGAGATGGCAGAAATAAAATACATTCCTGTGGTACAGGAATTTCTGGATGTATTTCCAGAAAACATTCCAGGGTTGCCACCTAAAAGAGATATTGATTTCACTATTGAATTACAACCTGGAGCCTCTCCGGTGTCAAGGGAACCTTACAGAATGAGCATACCAGAGTTAACAGAGTTAAAAATGCAGTTGCAGGAGTTGTTAGATAAAGGCTATATCCGCCCAAGTGTGTCACCTTGGGGCGCACCAGTCCTCTTTGTTAAGAAGAAGGATGGAACTTTGTGGATGTGTATGGACTACTGACAACTCAACAAGCTAACAGTTAAGAATAGATACCCTCTACCCAGAATTGACGACTTATTTGATCAGGTGAGAGGTGCCAAAGTATTTTCTAAAATAGATTTGAGGTCTGGATACCATCAGATTCGAATCAAAGATGAAGATGTTTGCAAAACAGCATTCCGCACCAGATATGGGCATTACGAATTTGTGGCATTACCTTTCGGATTGAAAAATGCACCAGCAACCTTTATGAGGTTGATGAACGGCATTTTTCATCAGTTTTTAGATCACTTTGTACTGGTTTTCATAGATGAAATATTAATCTACTCAAAGAATGAGGAGGAACATAAGGAACATCTGAGGGTAGTATTGGAAATACTGAGGAACCATCAGCTGTATGCTAAATTCAGCAAGTGCGATTTCTTCAAGTCAGAAATTCAGTACTTGGGCCATGTTGTGACAGCTGAAGGGATAGCGGTGGATCCTGAGAAGATTAAAACCATCATGGAATGGAGAGTACCGCAAAATGTGGCGGATATCAGATCCTTTATGGGTCTGGCAGGATATTATTGGCGGTTCATTGAGGGGTTTTCTAAGATTGCCTACCCTATTACATCCTTACAGAAGAAAGGCAAACCTTTCAAATGGACGAAGGAATGCCAGAACAGTTTTGAGAGGTTGAAACAGCTCTTAACTACAACAACAGTACTGAAGGTTGCCGACCCCAGCAAAGACTATGAGGTGTGTACAGATGCCAGCAAGGAGGGAGTGGGTGCCGTATTAAGACAGGAAGGCAAGGTAGTAGCCTATGAGTCCAGAAAGTTAAGAGAACATGAACAAAAGTACTCTGCCTACGATCTTGAACTCACAGCGGTAGTGCATGCTCTTCGAGTGTGGAGACATTATCTACAGGGCAAAAGGTTCGTACTCAAAACAGACCATAGCAGCCTGACTAACTATTTCAAACAAACAGATTTAAACTCTAGGCAAGCAAGGTGGAATGCCTTTTTGAGCGAATTTGACATGGACATACAACATGTTAAAGGAAAAGAAAACCGTGTTGCAGATGCCTTGAGTAGGAAATTGCATGGAATTCATGCAATGTACTGCAGCCAACCTATTAGCCAGTTGTTAGAACAAATGAGGGAGGAAGCGCGAAAGGACCCAGAATACCAGTTTTTATGGCAGTAAATGAGAGATGATCAAGAGCAAGGCAAGCCATCTAAGTTTGGTAGTAACGAAGAGCAAATGTTAACTTTTCGCGGAAGAATCTATATCCCTAACAGTGCAAGCCTCCAAGAGTTAATCTTGGACGAGTACCATCGCAGCAACTATGATGGCCATCCCGGTTACCAAAAGATGCTTACGGCAATTAGGAAGACATATTATTGGCCAGGTATGCGCAGAAGCATTGCAGAATATCTAAGCAAGTGTTTAGAATGCCAACAGGTTAAAGTGGAGCATCGGCACCCAGCAGGACTGTTGCAGCCCATACCCATACCGGAATGGAAATGGGAAGTGATCTCTTTAGACTTTATTACAGGCTTACCTCGAACAAGGAAGCAGAATGATTCAATTATGGTAGTGGTGGGCAGATTAAGTAAATCTGCTCATTTCATACTGGTGCAATCCACTTACAAAACTGTGCAGATTGCAGACATATTTATGAGGGAAATCTTTAGGTTGCATGGTATACCTAAGACAGTGATGTCATATTGGGATGTTAAGTTTACCTCCGCATTTTGGAAAACCCTGTTTTCGGGTTTGGGTACCCAGATACACTTCAGTACCGCTTATCACCTTCAAACTGATGGGCAGACGGAACGGGTGAATCAAGTTTTAGAGGATATGTTGCGCATGTACGTAATGCGATAGCCAACTAAGTGGGAAGATTATCTGCACTTGGTGGAGTTTGCATATAATAACGGATATCAGGAGTCTCTAAAAATGAGTCCCTTTGAAGCGTTATATGGGCGACAATGTCGTACACCAATTAACTGGAGCAGTCCGGAGACGAAATTAATGTTGGGACCAGAAATGTTGGCGGAGCTGGAAGCTGAGGTAAGAAAAATAAGGCAAAATTTGAAGGCTGCGCAGGATCGATAGAAGAGCTTTGCAGATAAGAAAAGGTCTTATCACG